>JAMAKF010000014.1:600000-897511 GCA_023628655.1 Sarocladiaceae sp. R1802
CTATTCACCCTCATACCTTGCTTGTCATTCTGCACCCAGTTCACACTCACTGTTTCAGACGCGCCGAAACACGCCGCCTCATCCACACCGTTGTTCCACCACTTTAACATCAACAGCCCATCTTCGCGACTCGCTCGAAACAGTTCCTCTCCCTTGTTTCAACCAGCCCACCGAGATACGCACGCACCACATCTTGGTTACGTACGAGCCCTCCCCCCCTCCTCCATTCTTAGGTGGTCAGTGGGTTTGGCACGGATGTTGCGCATTCGGGATCTGCTGCTCCCTTGTCTTCACCCTTTGACGCCATTGACGATTTGTCCTCTGTTGCTGGCATCCACTATCACGAGACAAGGCTATACGAGTACGTACTAGGTACCTAGGTATCACTACGGTATGCATCAGCGGCGTTTGCCTGTGGACGGCACATCTCTCATGTCAACATGCTGGGCACACTGTACAGTGCTGTAGCCCCTATCTCGTTCCCCTTTCGAGCTGCTTCCCTTGGACCCGCTTCTTCCAGGTACCAGCCAAACCAGAAAAAGGGGGCCGCACTTGCCGTCCGGGCCGCGCATCACTCACCTCATCTATAGTCTCACGCGTGCTCATCACTTGGCAATGGCGATTTGATTCTCTCTGCTTTGCTATGAATCCATCGTGACTTAGTGGCATGGTGGCATCGAAACAGCTCGAATCAACCCGGGGCGTTTCCGTCTTGATCGTGATGATCAGATCAGCGCTCTTCATCTCATCAGGTCTACCCGGCCCAGAAGGCCTCGAGTAACATCAAGCCTCCATAGGTGACTTGCCAGCCAGAGCTGCAGCATCCTTCGCCTCCGTAGCCCAGTCAACATCATCGTGACCAGTTCCTGGCTATCAAACAAACTACACCGCCCGGAACGCCAGCCCAATAGGTAGTGCCTCTCTTCAAAGAGGGCCGAGATGGTGAGCAACAAGCAAAAACTATAAAGCTTAAGGGCCGATGATTGCGGGAAGAACAGAAAATCAAGAAAAGATCGCGAGTCGGAATGGTGCTTAGAAGACGGTGCGGCCCATCCAAAAGGAGGCGAATCGGGTATCGAAGTAGATCATCTAAATATTAGTACGCTGTACAACCCTACCTTGACCAGTGAGCCTGGCCTTTGAAGACAAGGTGTGGTGGTTCAGAACACCGCGCTCGGCCGACAGTGTCTGTAATAGATTCCCTCGACTCAAGGCGGGTCAGGAGCACAGAAGAAGTGTTCCTGCATGTTTGGCCTGGCAAGGCAATGATGGCAAGGCAATGGGCGAGTTGGAAGGGTTGGTTGTTAGTAAAAGAGGGTTTGGGATCGATCTGACACTCAAGAAGAACGTTGCCGTTTGGAATCTGTGGATATGGGAGTTAGTACAGCCATAAGGAGGGATGAACAGCCAACTTACCGTTCTCTTGGACCACGCCGAGCTCATCCTCAGTACGAGCCCGTTTTGCAGGCGTCGTCTGATCGTCAGCGACATCATGCGCTTCCTCCAAGTCACCATCTTCTCTCCAGTCGATTTCGACAATGTCTTCCTCGACATCATTGGCTGGCTGTACGTTCGCCGTATCATCGTCGGCGACTTCAATAACCTCGCCGCTAGCGGATGCGGAAGTAAGATCGTTGCCGTCAACAGTACTTGACGTGCTCGTCGTTGTTGTTAATGGCAGATCCATGCCTTGCGCGTGATCATCAGCGTGCTCTGTCTGATCGACACTGGCGTCATGGACTTCCAGCTCCGAGGCCTCGTAGCTCTCGTGGGTTTCCGTTTCGTTCTGTGCTGGGGCACTTGGGACAGTGGATGACTCGGCAACTTCTGGCGAATACTCATTCCCGCCCGACAAAGGCACCGACTGTTGACCTGCGCCAGGAGAAGATGTGTCGACAATGCCTCTGCTGTCTGGAACTGCCCCAGTTGCAAGATCATCGAACGAGACGTCGGGGATATCGTCTGCGGCTTCTTCTTGGCCTTCTTCTGCCTCTATCACATCGCCCTCGGGCTGCTCATCACCTGGACTCGGAAAGTCATCACCGAGATACTCCAAAGCATCAGGGGTATTCTCAAGACTGTCATCTGTACCGTCTTCAGGGTGTGTCATGCCGGGCTCGAAGAGATGGATGACTTCATCCAAACCCTTCCCAGCTGCCGCACTTTCCGCTAGAAACTCCAATCGCTTGCTTGTACTGGATCTCGTGAAAAGATACGTATACAAAGTCTTGGCACCAGATGCGTCGTCATGGTCCTGATTCTGAACAAGCATGTCGTGGATCTCCATGATGTACTGCAGAGTCGTAGCTGAAAGGAGATCGTGCTGTGAAGACTAGAAGACTGTCAGCGATACCCTAGAAAGGATAGTTCGGAAGAGACGACAAACCTCTGAAAATTCCAGCCCGAGCTCATCGATATGGAAAACAAGCTCTTCATCAGGCGCGATCTCCTCAGCGAGTTCCGCTCTGAACCATGCCAGGAGCATCTCCATGGACTCTGTTAGCACAGATGTGCTGGTGAAGAAACCTTCAGAGGCGGCAAAGCATGGGAACTCCTCGCCCTTGTACTGCACCGTGATGGACGGATACGAGATCACTTCTTGACTCTCGTCCTGAACGGCTTCAGGCATTTCTGTCTTCTCTTCATGAACTTCTTTGGTTGTCTCTTCTTCAGGGACCTCCACGTGAGGAGATTCAGCAGTGACGGCCCCTTCCTCACTCAAATCGGTCTGTTGAGCATTTCCCCCATGTTCGCCAATTTCATGCTCAGCATCATCAAGCAGAGCTTCTTCCGTCTCGCTCTCGGTGCGCTCTTGATGCGTCCACTGTTCCTCGCCATCCGCTGCTTCCTGATTCGTCGCGGGCGGCTCATCATCATGTCCGAGCTCGATGTGTTGTTCGTTCTCTGTCGACTGAGCATTGTCCATTGACTTTTGAGCTTCGACTGTGTCGTCCTCTTCGTCCTCTTCCCAAGTCAACTCTTCCTCTGCAGCCGGCACAGCTGTGGTGTTTGCAGGCAGATTCTCGTCAACAACTTTCGGTGCCGATGCTTGGGTCTGGATTTTGTCGTGATCTGTGACGGTCTCACTTTCGAGCACTCCGGTGCTCACAGCAGCATCTTCAGCGTTGGGCTCTTGAGGGTCTCCGAGCGTTTCCTCGGGAGCGGCGCCGAAATCGATCTCTTCGACTTGGTCATCTGTTCTTACTCCACCCTCCTGCATTGCATGCTCCCCTTGAATGTTGTCGCTGCCCGACGGGTCGACATCTACCGGGGCAGTATCGACTACAGTGTCCTCGATGATGATAGGCTCGTCTTCGGGCATTGCGTCCTCCTCGGCTACATGGTCGGGGTGTCCAAGATCTGATAGCATGTCGGCATCGTTGGCTGAAGTCCCTGAAAGTGGCAGCGGATCCAGCGTGTCCATGGCGTCTGTGTCATTCTCTATCGCATCGTCGGTTACAGTTTCCATGTGGTCGTGTGCATCAATACTTGGGTCTGCCTGGCCATCAACATCTTGAATATCGAGGTCCTGTGTTGCCCAGTCTTTGTCGTTTCCGTCTAGGATGTCCGTATCCAAGTCGTACTCTATTACGTCTTCGTTGATGTGGTCATCGTGGCCCATAGCCCTGGTAGGATCAAGGTCCATCTCTACGTCCGCCATCCTTCGTCAGCGGGTCGTAGCCGACAACCGATATAGCCGTTTCCGTTCTTGTGTTCTGGCGTTCAGGGGAAGCTATGCCGTCGAGAAGCCCCGAGGGTCGTGTTGCGCTGGTTGACCGGCGCTCGAGGTATCAGATTGGGAGCGGTCGCTGGTAGGGGTCGCAAGTGAGGTAAAACATTTGTGATATTCTGGTGCAGTCGCTTGAAGTGTTGCAGAAGCTTGAGTCCGTGATGCCGCACGAAGTCAAGCCTGTTGAGTTGAGATGATGATGGGAAACTGTGACGCCCTTGAGCCGTTGAGTCGGAGTTGGGTCGCGTTCAGAACAAAGAAAGTGACTGTTTGATGACAGGTGAAAGCTCCTGCCTGGGTAGGGGACCTTTACAGTGGGTCGTAGCGCTGTGGCAGCAGCCGACAGCCAGCTTTAGTGCTCGAATGGCAGAAATCCTTACCGCCTGCCTTGTCGAGCACCCCACCTCCTCTGTCCCACATCCAGGCCTCGATACTGGAGAATGGCAGCCTCAAGGAGAGGACAGTCATCAGCCAGAGCAGCCCGCCACTAGTACCTTGACCGACCCCTTGCAACACCCCTCGATACTGTGACGCAGCAACCACAACAACTTCCAGGAAGCGCTCATCAAAATGGTGCGCATGATTCTAAAGGCACATGTGGAGCTGGGCATCAACGAATTGGCTGACATTCATCATACAGGTTGTCCTCGCGGCTTCGATCTGCACCCGCGGGGGGAAAGCTGTCCTCTCGAGACAGTTCCGGGAGATGCCTCGCTCTCGTATCGAAGCTCTCCTCGCCTCGTTCCCCAAGCTAGCCGATAGCGGTACTCAACACACGACTGTTGAGCAAGACAATGTTCGATTTGTCTACCAGCCACTCGACGAGCTGTACATGGTCCTCATCACCAACCGCCAGTCCAACATCCTGCAGGACATCGATTCTCTCCACCTCTTCGCCCAAGTGGTCACCAGCACATGCAAGAGCCTCGACGAGCGCGAGATCACCAGAAATGCCTATGAGCTCCTCAGTGCCTTCGATGAGCTTGTCACGCTCGGCTACCGCGAAAATCTGACTCTCAGCCAGATCAAGACGTTCATTGAGATGGAGAGTCACGAGGAGCGGATTCAAGAGATCATCGCGAGGGTCAGTGGAGAGTGCGATACTCTCGGAGATCGGAATGCTGACAGGCTTGCAGAACAAAGAGCTCGAAGCCACCGAGGAGCGCAAGCGGAAGGCGAAGCAGCTCGAGATGCAGCGCAAAGAGACCGCGCGGACTGGTCGTGCTGCCCCTCGCGCACCCAACTACCCAACCTACACCCCTCCATCCCGTCCGACCACCGATACCTACGACTCTTATGAGGCCGAGAAGAATAAGACTTATAGCAAGTATGTCACACGACCACCCTGGACATGTTTGGGTTGAAGTGCTGACCTTAGTGTTTCCAGGCCTACGGCTGCCAAAGGCAAGGGTATGCAGCTCGGCAAGAAGTCGAAAACGACAGACATGTTCAACCGTGTTCGCGGAGACATGAGTGGCGAGATTGATGACACTCCTCTTGTTGCTCCTACGCCGCAGAGGGAAGCTGAGCCTGTCGACGACAGAGTGTCGTCCACCATGGACCGCGATGCCATCCACGTCACCGTCTCTGAAGCCATCACCGCCAAGTTATCCCGTGAAGGTGCTGTCAACTCACTTTCCGTCAGCGGAGATCTCACCCTCCGAGTCTCTGACCCAAGCTTGACCAAGATCAAGTTGGGTCTCAAAGCAGTGGCGTCACACGGCGCTCAATTCCGCACACACCCCAACGTGGATCGAAACCTGTTCAACTCATCAAAGGTCATTCAGATGAGCAATACCGCAAGAGGCTTCCCTGTCAACAACGCTGTCGGCGTTCTCCGGTGGCGAGCCACTCCCAAGGCTGACGACCCTAATGCTTGCCCCATCACCTTCACTGTCTGGATCAACAAGGATTCCGACAAGTTCAACATCACTATCGAGTATGAGTTGACCGGTGGCAGTGCGCTCCAGGATGTGTCCGTCACTGTTCCGTACCAGGGCAGTGAGCCAGTCGTCTCAAGCTTTGATGCCTCGTACGAGGTTCTTGGCGACTCACTTGAGTGGAACGTTGGCAACGTGGATGAGGATAACCCGAACGGCGCTTTCGAGTTTGAGGCCGAAACTGTCGATGAGAACGATTTCTTCCCTATGGCTGTCAGGTTCAGCAAGGTGGAGCCATACATTGATGTTGACGTAAGTGACCCCTTGGACAAGCTGGTTTGTCGGCAGGAAGCTAATGAGCACAGGTCTCGAGCGTGTCACTACTTGAAGAGAACGAGGAAGTCACCTTCTCCAAAGACATCAAGTCTACGGCAGACAACTTCTTGATTGAGTAGAGATTGGAAGCTGGGGAAACCTGAAGGTGTTTGGGCCTAGGATTGAGCGGGTAGCGAGACTATCAAAATGGATGACAAGAGATCACGACCGTGCCATGCAGGCATCTAGAAGCTGAATGGTACAAACTACTACTTTCTACGAGCACAGATCGAATGCCGCACCCTAGACACGTTTAAGCTGTCGTGAGCATGCTGCAAAAACCAGGAGGGCAATGCGAGTGATTGTATTCGAGACGGTGTATTACAGTGGCTGGCTCGTTTTATTCATCAGGCTTCGTAAATGATGAGTGCTGCCTTCTCACCTATCGCTTGACCAGGTCTGGTGCGCGGCCGGCGTTCACACTGTGTACGAGCCAGGTAAGTGGGGTAGAAACACAGTGCGAGCTGCCCTCACCCTTCAGACGCGTTACGAATTACAGAAAGCGCGACCAAGCAACCTCCAACACAAAAAGTCGACAACGACCAGAGTCGATGATGATTAGGATCAGTTGAATGGACTGTATCCAAGGTTCTTGTCAATTTTGAAGGCTGCCGCGGGATTGTCTCGCTCGCTGCTCTCAACATGGCCATCGCAGTACCCTTGCTCAGCGAGGTCGACTTCGATCATAGGGCTCCCGACGGATTCCCAGCAGCATGCCCAACACTGGATCTCACGGCTACCTGGGAGAGTGGCGGAAAGCACCTGTTGATCGTTAGACCTCCAGGTCAGATAGTCTCGAAGATTCATCAGCTTGGGCAACCTGGACAGAATGCCCCCGATGTCCTTACTGTGAGATGGAAGCCTGACGGTAAGCCTTGTCACCTCTTCGAAGCTGCTGCATGCCTTCGTCGCTGACTCTGAATCTAGGCCAATTCTTGGCTGTTGGCTGGAGTGATGGTGTAGTGCGACTGATGGGCTTAGAGAGCAACAAAGCTGCCCATCACATAAAGGTTTGCGAGGCTTCGCAGGCGAAGATCGTACACATTGCTTGGGCTAGCTGTCACAGCTCAGCCCAGCGTTCCAAAGCTCAGCAAGAGATAGTGAGCGGTGTCGCAAAGGAATTTGGGCGTCGTAACGATGGTGCAGACCTCGATCTACCGCAGGAGCTTACCTTTATGGAAGTTGATACAGCTCTGCCCAAGATCAGCCCATTGCCCAGTGCGAGCGCGGGAGCTGGGTAAAGCTTCACCCCATGTATGATCTACGAGATGTCACTGACACCGGAGCAGGGAGGATGCGTCGGTTTTTACTCTGCGATCCGGGATAGAGTTCCTGTTCCAGCCACCAAAAGAAGAGGACTACGAATGCGTCAACGCGATGATTGTCGGCACTGATGACGGAAATCTGCAGCTGAGCATTTACGACTCTTTCATCATCGGATCATTTCCTTGTCCCCGCCTGAATGACGAAAGGCCGCCCCAGATGCTTCTTCACGCGTCACATCCATCAATATCAACCCATATCCTGGCTTTAGCCTCTGAGCAGAAGGAGCCTAAGGAGGTCCACCTCGTGCCGATGGACCTGGCCTTCATATCATCTGCCCCAATCAACATGTCTCTACTCGCCTCGAAGTTGACAACCCTCCAGAAGCTACTGCGATATCTGAAGCAGACACAGCTTCATATGCAGGTAGAATGGAAGAATACCCGAGAGCTTCCAAGTCGATTTCTACGAAGCGTCGAGGGTGATCTTGAGAATCAGGAATCAGGTCCCAGGAACGTCGTTGCCGCTCTTTACCACACAGTTCTTACGGGTCATGCTCATGAGCCTGTGCGGGAGTGGCTGGTGGACAGTCTGGCAGAAAGAGTATGTTCCGTGGAGTGCAACGTGACGGCTAGCTAACGGTGATGATAGGGCCACAAGAGATGGGACAAAGCAGTCGTGTCGGGACTGGAGAATCTGCGTGGTTTGGTGCACGAGAACTTCTTACCGGCCCTTGATAGATGCTCCATCATCCTTAGTCGCTTGCGAGGACTGGCGCACTTCTACGACACGAGGGATGACATTGGGTTCTCGGTCGTTCAGATCAATAGGGTGATGGACATCATTGCCTCTCTCACCCTTGTCGGTCACAAGATTCTGAACACTGTCATGGACGAGCTTGAGAACTTCACAGCATTCTCGACGTGGCTGCGCTTCCAGATCGACCGCCTCGCCACGCCTGGGTCGGCTGGAGAGGAGCTTTCTGAGAAAGAAGCAACTCTGGATATCGGCAAGGTGCTGGCATATATCGAACAGTATTTGACCGCGAGTCCTATGGCGGTTTTCTTCGATGAGATCTCACCAGACGAGCAGAAGTCGGATTGGGACAGGCTTGAGGACGGCAGGAGCTTGTTGGATCTGTTGGACCAACAGCTACGTCGACACGAGGAGGGACAGCCCAGTATGAGGGCTCTTCCTCATGTGGAATTCCTGGTCGACTATGCTACAGCTCGTTCGAGCAAGATCTTCGAGGGTATTGCCGAGGCGCAAAAGCGACGCGTTCGATTTGGCAAGGGTATGACTTTGTCAACGGGTCAGCCCATCGAAAATATCGACTTGAGGATGCGCGACGACGGAGAAGAGGTTTGTCACCAAGGGAGTTTTGCAGTTGGCACCACTAACGCTCTCACCTAGGGCGCTGTCATATTTGCAGCACTCGGGTCTCGCACAACCTATCACGAAGGTTCGATTCCACGTTCTGCTTCTGCATGTATAGATTGCTGATCAGATTCTAGTTCACCTATTTAGAGCGGGTATTAAGGTGGTGAATGGCATCAGCACCAATATGTCAGTCGCGGTCTGTGTTCTTGATGCAGGTCAACGATCCATTATCGACTTCAAATTCTTAGACGCATCAACGTTTGTTCTACTTTGCAGCGAAAAGGGTATGTGTTCTAGCAATTATTTTGCTGCGGGCTTGTGTCAGGTGAAGACTGTCAACTGACGTTCGATAGATGGAACAACAAGCATCGTTTGCGTGCCAGTCGATTCTGACCAGTTCACTTACGGTCCATACGAGCCTTCCGTTCCTGTGTCTGAACCGCGCGTCAAGGTGGAAAGTTTCACAGAGTACAGGCTACCCGAGGAGCACAGCATACGTCCCGTCAAGATGGAGGTTCACGAGGCCAAGGATGTTAGAGGGGAGACACCAGCGCGCATAAGTCTGCTTGGCAGGAATCGGACGGCTTTGCGAACGTTTATCTTGCCGAAAGAAGGCAACCAACAATGAGTGTGAACGGCGCAAGAAAACACAGACAAGGTCTACGATGAATGCAATATACAATATGGTGAAAGCCAATGTCTTGATATTGAATTGTGCGCGCCCTCAACGCCACAAAATTGTGTCAACTAAACCCAAATCCTGCGCATAAAGCACCAACTCTCATCGCCGTGATTCCCCGTCCTTACGTGGTCATTGCCTTGGCTTTGTGATGTTGAAGAATTCTGTCAATCCCTCTACAACGGCTTCAACGTTCATATTCACCAACGGCATCCTGTCATACGAGTCCTCCTTCATGATAGCGACGAGAGCGAGGTATCGGTCTACCTCGCGCAACATGATGGGCTTGTTGCTGTCGTGCAAGACGAGACAGCTCTCCGCTGTGCCACAACCCACCTGGTCCTCGAGCCGGGCCGACCAGGGCTCGCCTTCTAAGCGGGCGCGACCTTCATCGCTGCGCTGCCACGTGCCGTACACCTCTGTCATGTCGATGATGACGTCAATATAGTCGCTGCAGATCTCGTAGCTTGCCATGTCCGCGGCGTTACCGTCTGTCGCGATATAGATCTTGGAGAGAACGTCGAAGAGATATGCCTTCTCGAAGCGGCACGTGCGACAAAGGTTGGTAAGCATACTCTCGAGGGTGCCGAGACGAGGAATGAGCTTCTGGATGACCTTCGAAAATGCCTCAAAGATGGAGTGGTTATAGATGGAGGTAAGGTGGAAGGTGATGGGTGCGTTTTCGAAACCGTGGTCAGAGAGGTCGTCCTGGATGCGGATGGTGATGTCGCGCTGAACATCGAGCTTGTACTCATCAGAGAGGGAGTCGACCTTGTGAATGAAGACCTCGACATTAATAGAGGGGTAGGTGCGTTGAAGGGTGAGGATGGTGGTGGTGAGACGGGCGAGCGATTCGAGGTACTCGTCCTGGGCGTCGATGACCCAGATCACGGCGCCAATTTCGCCAAAGATGGCCTCCATGTCGAAGTCCGGGTTCTCAAATACGTCAATCTGTCCAGGAAAGTCCCAGACTTGGAAGTCCATAAACGAGCTGCCGAGACACTGTGAGCCTCTAGTCATTCGCGATCGACAGGTTGAACTTACGCCATGGAGTCTTTTTGGATACGCGCTGTTGACTCGAGGAACAGTGTTTCGTTCGGTGGCAGCTTGTGGAATACCACACTGGAGATAGAAGATTTTCCACTCCTGATCGATACAATCAGCAAGGCAAACACAAGCGAGTGCGAGGTGGTCTTACCGTCTTTGACCCATGAGCATCAACCGGGGCTTCCCTTGTGGCGGCACACCGGGAACCGTCTCGCCTGGCCTCGAAACATTCTTCTTGTTCGCCTCGGCAGATCCTCTCCGATCCTGATCCAAAATTAGCTTAAGGGTCTCTTTGGCAGATGTGTTGTAACGCGGCTGAGGCTGGAAACGGCTCCTGACGAAGGCCGGGGGATCGGCAGCCTGATCATGGATCGCTGGATTGAGAGACATGGTTGTTTGACCTTTGACCTGGTGCAGAGCAGTGCGACGCTGCTGGATAATAGGAAGGGGGGCCATGATGCTCGAACGAGAGAGCAGGTAGTGTTGACGTGGACCGGGGGTTTTCTCGCGAAGCAGGGACGACGGCTGGCTATCACTCGGTCGCCAGCTGCCAGAACGACCATCCATCAGATCACTTGAACCAATGAGAGCGGCAAGAGATACCAACTCTCAGCATCAAATTGTAGACGAGCCAATCTTCCACTTGAACGATTGAAACACCAGCGCAACTGATTCGAGCCACAACAGCCTGTCAGTCCCGACTCACATGCATCCCTCCGTCTCAGCTCTGGTCATCGTCAACGCCGCCACCCGTTCGGGCGGAAGGCCCTTAACGTTCAAGATAAGGCCCTTGATACCAGCCGAATGATAACATGACACGCAACTTTGCGGTCAGCGACTTCTGGGAGGTATTGTCGCACAAGACGCCGAGCTGCCTAAGTCGGGTGAGGCACGCAGTCCTGACGCGGCATGCTGACAAGGCAGAGGGGAATCAGTCGTCAGGCAGCGAACCTGAGAGCTTTTCCCAAGAAATGGACGCTGCGCAAATGGTGGCTTTCTTGCGCTGTCGTAGCATCGGGGCGTGGGAGCGAAGGACAGATGAGGGAGGCTGAGATGGCAATGATGCCATCGTGATTGAACATACGCCCCAGGAGAACAGACGTTGAAGTGCACGACAAAGGCCAGAAAGCAGAGAGACATGATCAAGAACAGTTTGAGTGCTTACCTCCATGATCGCTAGATATGTGTTGGCTCAATGATCCCGATAGCAGCTTCACTGACGTCTCAATCGCCCAGCCTTGAGGCTGGAGAAGCAGAAGAGATGACCTCGTTGGCGACGACAGGTTTCGACAAAAGCTGTGACCGCAGCAGAGTATCAGTCAAAAAGGTGTATATGTGCTGTGATGCGAGTAAAGCCGGGTTTCACACAAGCGAAGATGGTATCTTGGTGGGATGGAATGGACGTTCGTGACGGGACCAGTCACTGATGATGGTGGTTGGACGCTGGATGAATGAGATGAGGTGACGCCACAGTTGCGAACAGTGTGGCGCGTGCTATCACTTGTGGCTGAACATGCGCCGCGTCGGCTGCGTTAAGGTTCGACGACCGAGATTCTACTTTCCTCCTCCTACCAACACAAAATTCTGTGACAGTCAAATACCATCAAAAGTACACAAGCTGATATTGGAATTTGTCGGGCGACAAGTGGATCTTCAGCGTGCACCTTCCTCGCGCGATGTTCTCACGAACAGGGAGTGCATGAAGCTCTTCTTCTTACGCAAAGACCGAGCTGGTACATCGCCCATATCGCCATCACCTTTTGCACCGTTCTCGACGTCACCCGCCGTCATCGATGCCAATGCCTCTGATGGCTTTCTTTCTGAAGAATGTGCTTCCATATCGGTGGCTTTGGGCTTCTTGAGGGATAGTGACTGTGTTGTATATCAATGTTAGCACGACGGGGGAAAGCATAGTCTCTTCCTCGTTGTAGCGCAAACGTACCCTTATGGCTTTCTTCTTCCGCGTCGGGCTCCCATCCTCATCCTGATTCTCCTTCTGGCCATCTCCCTTGTCTCTGTGCCTCTCGCGCTCCTTCTCCCTGTCTTTCTGCCCAGCGATGGTATCACCCTTCCACCCGCTGAAATCCTCCTGCACCGGCACGAACCTCACAAAACCCCTCGCCGGCCCGACGCGAACGGCCCCCTCGAGATGTGTCTGAAGGAGAGCTATATTGCGTCTGTTCGTGGCGGGCTGGATGAGCTTTGGCGGTGCATGGACGGCAATGGTGTAGGCTGGGTCGAACGTGCCGCCAAAATGAAGACAGGCGCCGTGTTGAAGGGAGATGGCGACGTGGGAGACGGGAAGGGAGTAGCGTGCGGAAAGGTGATCAGCAAGGTCTGTGATGAACTTGAACTCGTCTGCAACCTGGAGAAGTACTTATTGTTAACTTCCACGACTCAGCAGAAGTTAGAGATGCGCAACAAGACTCACGAAGACATTGGTCTTGATCTCAGCGAGTATAATTGATGATACGGAGATCGCATCGTCTCTAGCATCGCTTGCATGCCTAGACCGGAAAGCCTCTTCGAAATACTGGCTTCTTTGCTTGGAAAGCTCCGGTCCTGAGGCCTTTCTCCCTAGTCTCCGCACGTCGCCTGGAGGTGGACTGTGCACATCTCTCATCAGCCTGCCATCGCCTTCCATGACGGGCTCGAGATTAGTCTTCTTGGCGACATTGGCTCCGTGGGGCGATGGCCGGCTATTCTTAGTAGGTCTCCTGACTGACAATGGGAGGCTTGAGGGCGGAAGTGAGGGTAGTGGTCGACGAGGCGTATCGGGTGATGAGGATGAGGGCGTCGAAGGACGAGGTGTCTCGACTTGATCTGTCATGATCACATGTGATCTATGGTATCAAAGCACAATACGGTGAAGAGAATAGATCTGAAGGCGCACGGTATCCAGAGGCTTCGAGAGCTGAAGGTGACTTGTCTTGATGCGGAAGCTCAGAATACGATGTTCAAGGTCACTGTGTACGCTTTGGTGTGGTTACACAGACACGAAAGTCATCAAAAAGGGAACGCGAGATTTAACGCGTCGACAGTGCGAAGAACGGCAACATGTGCAGACGTTTCCTAGTCGAAAGCTGAGTCTGATACTGACAGCTGCAACACCCGATGTCTAGTCTGACCCAAGTGCACTGGCATTCGGTGAAGCACACGCTACAGCCATCCACGCCTCAACGGTGTCAAAGGATGGCAGTCACCAAGCCTAGAGCTTAACAATCTCCAACGACCTTGCTCCGGCCATCGTTTTCTCCCATGAACGACGTTGTGATCCCCAGTGAACGCCACTCTACACGTCGCCAACGTCTTCAACTGCACCACCCTAGCATCCGTTACGAGGAGAACAGGATTCGGCACCTAGGAAGGCGTTGGGCTTCCACCCTTCCTCCGGCCACCCTCCATCTGACTCCTGACCCTCCTAGCCAGCACCACCTGGATCATCGTCACGCCGACGAGCACCAACTCCACGATCACCAGCGCGACCACGAGCCCGACAGCCGCCTCGCTCTGACGGCAAAGGGTGCCGAAGTGGGGACTCTGCATCATGACGGCGTGCTTCCAGCGGCAGGACCAGCTCTGGACGGTGTCGACCTCGCGGGAGGCGGCGACGGCGTAGTGGAAGATCATGGCGATGAGGGCGAGAATGAAGCCGGCGGCGGGGGCGAGGAGGTTCAGGGTCGTGGTGAGAACGACGCTGCTTCGGAGCTGTGGTTTTGTTAGCTTACAGGCTTCTGTCTTTACCACTGAAGTCTTTGTTTCTGGTATTGCAGGGCTCAGGGAACAATTTGTAGAGACATACAATGCTGACCTTGCTGACAAGCAGAACCGCAGAGTTGGCCGCCACGACGACCGTTCCGGCAGCCACCATCGCCACCGTCGGGTTCGAGTTGAACATCGCCTTGGCCGGCCAAAGCGGGAGCATGAACTCCTCGGGAAGATACGTCTCACGGTACACGATCAAAGCGTCGGCGCTGACACCGAGGACGACGATGCCCATGGCGAGAGCGAGAACGGTGAGGGCCAGCCGAGCATTGTCGACGACGCGGAAGAGGCGTGCAGAGCGGGAAGAGGTGGACGAGCGGACGGTGTCTGCCTCGAAGTCGGAGGCGGAGACGTGGGTTTTGAGGTTGGTCGACATGATGGTGGGAGTTGGGCGAAGGGGAGTGATCTACACTCGACTCTGGCAGGATGTCTTGTAGGGAGTGGACGGGGTATCAAACGCCGCGAGAGGTGTGAGAGACTGGTATTAAGAGAGACAAGGAAACAACGGGAGAAAGAGATGGAACGAAACGAGGAGAAGAAACACGAGACTAAGGGTTTTGGGTTCGAGAAGGGGGTGAAGTTGAGATATAGGATGATGGACTACGGATTAGACGCCGGATGGCAGCCACTGTAAGAGCATGTCTTTGGCCTGGTCTCCATCAGCCAATTTGATTGACTGCCATACTTAGACACAAGGAACAGCCTTATGTTTGACGTCGAAGCGCCCATGCAGGTCCAGCATGCATCTCAAAGGGTCGCTCGTAGCCGCGCTGCGTCCCGTTCTGGGGGTGGGTTACCCAGGCCGGTAGTTGGCGCGATAGCAGATTCACATCCCCGCCTAGACGCCTGCATCCCGGCAAGACTACCGGATGCAGATCGACATGTCTCTGCCGTCGTTAAATTTAGAGGAGGGTGATGCACGGTGATTGGGCGGTATTGTTGTACATGGGCGGTTACGGATGATGTGTGAGGACGAAGAGTGAGTGTCGGGCGGTTGGGCGAGGAGGGAGATGAGCCAATCAAAGACGGTAAGGGATACCCCGCTGTTTCTAGCGGATGCGCGGCTATGATTGGTTCAAGTGGGATGACCCTTTACAGCGAGCCTCAGCGATGAACTCGCACTTGATCTCGTCTTCCTCAGTCCTCATATCTGCGGCTCTGGGTCGGCTCATGGTTTACCGTACCATATCCGAGCCTGAGTCTGGAGAGAGAGTTCGCTGTATCAGCCGCAACTTTGTGTGTTCGGTCGTTCGTATGCGGCCGCCTGCCAACCAGCGCTTAATTCATAAACTCGCAACACTTCCCTCTCTTTCCATCACGCATGCTTACAGTGATGAACCACATTCGCTTCGGTCCTCATCTATTTCCGTCTCGAGGTATTCGATAAGTTCATTTAATCATGTCATGCTACTCAAATCATCTTACAGGATGCGCGGCGCATCGGATCTCCTGGGGTATCTCTACACCTCTTCCTTCCGCTCTCGCCTCTCCTCACGTTGATCGTGAACCCGGTCAACAGCTATCCTTTATGCCTTTTCTTTTGCATGCAAGCTCTGCCCTCTTGCTCGCTTCCTCTCCTCTCCTAGTCCGATCCCCTTCGCTCTGCCCCTCACCAACGCCGCCAGAGCCCGTCCAACCGCCGGCATGTCCCCAAGCAGTGTGATGTGGCCCCTTTCCGTCAACACCTTGCCGCCCCTGACCACATGGTATCCTGGCGGCAACATCGCCTCCTTGGCTAGCGTCACCCCGTCACCGGCCCGGAAGAGCAGGTCGTCGTGCACCTCTGGACCCGCAATCCCGGCTCGACCTCGCACCTGGGCGGCGTACACTGTCGGGACCGACTTACCGTACAGCACTGCCAGTGGCGGGTAGGCGTTCTTCTCCTGCTTCTCCGGGGAGTGCGCCATTTCGGCGCGGAACTTCTTCGTTCGGGCGAGTGTTCGTGTGAGGTACTCCATCCAGCGCTGACGCTCCGCATCGTCTTCGCTCCCTGACGCTGCTGGTTCCTTGACCGCGTGGGGGTGAGCCGTGCTCATCTGAGGTGCCAGGCCGCCGTCGATCGCCTTGACCGTGAGCTTGCTCTTGTCGCCACTTACGCTGTTTCCCCTCGTCCGGAACGCCTTGGGCAGGAAGGACGAGAAGGACGAAGAGCGTGGCCGACCGGTCACCGGCGGAGGCGCAATGCCCACGCACGGATTTAAGTTGTGCTTTGCCCATTCTTCAGCGTTGTAGAAGTCGATATTGTATGGTTCCCCTGTGTCCTTGTCGACATAAGCGAAGCCGCTCTCCGGCAGGAACACGAACGAGGTCCGAATCGAGAAGTTTACGCGCGGCGTGAGTAGCTTCTCATTGAACAACACCGCGTCGCCTCTCCGCAGCGGTTCCAAAATATTGATCGTCTTCTGAGGGACACCCGCGAACAGCACGCCTCGGAAGAGTTCTGGCTGCTGGTTGACGGCGTGTCGTGTGATAAGTCCCCCAAGACTGTGCGCAATGACCAGCGCGCCGCGTGCTTCCGCATTGATGCCAGGCTTGTTTGACGGCAGACCCGCGAGGAACTCGCAGAGCCCGGCTGATAGCCTGTGGGGGCTCAATCGCCAGTCATAGCCATAGTCCCACACTCTCAGCTCCCCGGAGCGCGCGTTGCCGCATGTCTTGAGCTTTCGGATGAGCTTGCGGGAGATGTCCACGGGACCAACGTTCTTGAGCATTCCGCTGGCGCGGACGGCTTTCGATGCAGCGACCTCGTCCTCATCGCTGAGACCAACCTCGAGATTGACCTTGCGTATGTTGAGACCGACTGCGACGGGGGCCCATAGCTGCTGGTATGGCGGCTCAGCGGAACGCAGCACCGAACCACGGTAGCCGCCCAGAACTACGATATCGCCTGTGAGACTCTCGAGAACGGCATCTAGCTCGTCCCCGATGAAGTCTCCAGCGTCGAGAGAATCGCAGGATACGCCCGGCTGCGAGCTGAAAGCACCACTCTGTTCGGGGGATGGACTTTTGGCCCTCGGTGTCGAGTCTCCGGTGAGACTCAGGCTGAAGCTGCTGAGATTCAGTGAGGAGCGCCAGGGCGCATTGACCTTTGGCAAGCTCGGCAGGCTGTCCTTGAAGGCCATGAACCGCATGTTTACCATTTCGTGGACGTTTTCGAACTCGCCATCGTCGAATGATGTTTGCGGTGTCAGCTTGTCATAAAGGATATCGTCATCGGACGCAACGCGGCGCAAGCCATCACTGCCTCTCCTGAGAGAAGTCAGATCAGCTGCTTCCCTGGGGTCTGGGCCTCCTGTTGTCTCCGTTGCTTCGCCGTCGGGCTGCACGCCACCATACATTGATCTCGTATCCGTCTGTGGCGAATGCTTGCCTCTGAAAGCCCAGGCAGGCGGGGTCAGGGGACTCCTTGTAGGTTTTTCAGGGCTAGTTGCGTCGTCTGTGTCATCCAGCGGCGGGCTGGAGCGGTTTGAACCTGGCCAGAACGAACCTCCATGGAACGAAGGCAGCATGTTGAAGTTGAGATGGGCGGATGAAGGGAACGCCTTTGAGAGTCTCCTGAAGGCCTCTTGGCCGACTGAGCCGGAGCGTCGTAGGGTCCTGCGGTTCGACTTTTGTTGTGGTTGGTCGCCCCCGTTGAAGGCAGAATCGAGGATGCCAGCGGATGGACGGGTGGGCTTGGTGGTTGAATTGACCGATGTTTCGATGATCAAATCCTTGGGTCCGGCGGTCCATGGTGAAGGCCAAGCAATGGAAGTGGTGTCTGTGAGTTTCTGATCCGGCAGGGGTCCCAGGTTCATCTTGCTCGAGGGAGTATCCTCTGAGGGAGGCTGTGCAGGAGCTGGACTGACATCCTCGTCGGGCGACGACTCCCCACTGCCGTCGCCCGGCGAGTCGTCAGGATCTGTCTCATCATCACCACTCTGCAGGTGGTGTTCGGCGGAGGAGGGGAAGTAGGTGGTCTCGCCAGTCGGTCGTTTCCTGAGGGCGGCGATCTTCTCATCGTCGGCAGTGCTGTCGAGGGGGAGGTGTGCAGCTGCGGGGCTCAGGGATGGTTGGAGGGCTGCCTGGACGTCATTGTGTGCGTCGAGGTCGAATTCCTGGCGGTGGTCGTGGTGGTGGAAATGGAAGCCGGTGGATGGAGGGGGCGCGTCTGTGGTGGGAGTCATGATGCCATGCGAGGATGCGGGAGAGGTGGATGAGGTGAAGGTGAAGAGGATGAAGAAGAGGACAGTTGGTTCAGCGACCGAGGGGGAAGCTGGGGTGGGAGAAGAGGAAGAACAAGGGATGATTGAGGGGCAGCATTGCTGATAAGTAGAAAGAGGAAGCTAACAAGACGAGAACGAGGCAAGGCAGTGCGGACGAGGCAAGGCAGTGCGGATGAGGGACAGGAACAAGCACGAGCATGTGTCAGGGCTCGGAGTGCGGCCCTTAGGATCAAGTCCGTCCGGGGCGGGCTCCACGAAGCTGGACTTGGCCTACGACGGAAGAGGCATCGCGCCGGGGGGCCGATCCCACATCAGATCCGGGCAAGCCGTGGATTTACTCAGGCGTACGGAGTATACTGACATGTACTGATTGGCTGTCAGCTGTCAATTGGATGGAATGGCTTTTGCGACTGAGTTTGGTGGTGGAGATTGGAGATTTTTGTTGTTGCGGCGCGAGAACGGATGACGTTAGGCGTTAGGAGGGGACAAAGGGAAAGAGAGGCAAGAGAGGAGGGATACCGATATACGCCGCAACGGGTAGAGCGGACCAGGAACGGATTGACCGTTTTTTTCCTTTTTGTCGCGTGGGTTCAGGAGGCTTAGCTTTTGGGAGGAATTGTGGTCAAACGGGGAACAATTGTCGATCATTACAGAGTGTAGTCAAAACAAGGCAATGGCTGTGCTGAGCTGTGCTGACTGGACTGGGGGATATGCACAGCTGTCTCGATCCTAGCGTCTTGACTCTGGGCCCGGCTTGCGGCGCAATGTCTCAGATTACAGCAGCCAATGGAAGGAGAATCCTGCGACTTGGACGTCATTGACCAGAGTCGGTCGGCCAGCCCTAGTGCTACTGCAAACAGGGCGAAACATTTCCATGTTTTTTGGTCTTTGTTGACGACTTGTTTCAAGGCTGGATCGTCGGGGAGATGTGACCTGCATAGCCGCCGCCGCCGCCGCCGCCCCTGTGACAGAGATCAGGTTGAAAGGGGGAAAAAACAAAGAGATGCTGGTGAATCACATTTGTGCCAGATTGTGATGAGCTCTCATGACTCCCTCTGCCAAGTCGACGCATCCGGCTGGAATAGCAGATAGTTGCAACTCTGTGTTCCGAGAAGCCGGGCGTGACGGAGGATCGTGGGGACGGGTTTTTAGTGCTGATGGTGTGCTGCGAGACGAGAGGAGGCGGAGTTTTGGCTGGACGTCAGGGTTCAAGAAGACGGGGGCAAGCAGTATACCCCAATTTGAGGGTCTGGTATTCTGGGGAAAATACTGAAAAAAAAAAATACTAGGGGGACTCTGTTCTTGATCATTAACGATGAACCAATATTGAGGACATGTTTAATCTCATCTTATTGAGTTGATGAGCAGCATCCGACATGTGATAATGGACCCCTGCTTGGCCACTGTGGCTGCGTCTGGCTGCTTTTGGCTGCTTCTGGCTGCGTCTGTTGGCAGCTCCGCCCGAGTGGGTTCTGGAGATGAACTAGAACGACACGGTGATTTACCACCTGTCTATCTGATCCGATTTGTCGCATAAGGTAAGGTCATTAATGATTACTTGGCTCTTCTAGTGCACATCCATGTCTTTGTCTTGAGGCTCGATGTTCTGTCTACCTGGTACAGGGTTACCGGCAGCGACATGACCCTGACAAACTTTGGTGGTCTTGATGACAGCCACATACCTGGATTAAGGTAGGGTACCTTTTAAGCTAGACTTGGTTGGAATGGTGCTTTTCCAGCACAGTCAGGGGAAGCAGTTATGGAACCTTGTATGTGTATATGTGTATATATACAACTATATATTCCATCACTTTCCAGTATAGCCTTTATATCTCACTTGCATGATTTACACATTCGTAAATGCAGGAGGAAGCCTCTCAATAACGGTGCAGTGTCGATACTCACTTTCCTCGTCTCCCAAAACTCCTGCAAAATCCATCCAAGATATTTGTCCATACCACAGTAAGCTGCAACCACTCCCAGCACCCTCTTTCACAGCCAACCGCACGTGTGTATTAGCGCCTCGCTTACATCGGATCTGGCCAGGCATCCAAAGAGCCTCCTTTCGTGTTTATCAGCTTCCAATACGGGAAACCCACCATGATGAATAGTCGACAGGCATTGACAGGCATCAAACCATGTCATTGCACATAATCGACCACCCCCACGAGCCGTATATCCGGTCATCCTCCTCCCAATTCAGGAATCGTAACTATTGCCCCAGCTGTCTTCCCCCCAATCATTCTCCACTGGTCTCTCTGCTGAAGGATTGATTCTTTGATTTCTGCCTGCTCGAGCAGGCAAACGTGCAAGGGATTCAACAAAAGTGCCTCCAGATCACTGCGACCGAGATCCGTGAGAGTCCAGGTGCCTGGCAAATGACGGCGACCAAGTATTACCAATCTGCTATGCCATCCTAAATGCTATGCTTATAATTGAAGCATCCAATCCTCTTGCTAGTCTTTCCACACTCGTGCCCCTGCCTTGTCTAGACCTGCTTAGACCTGCGCCTCTACTTCGCAACTTCCATCATGAGGGTCAACATCAACACAACGCTCTTGAGCGCCCTTTTCGTCGCACTCAGCAACGCAACGTCCATCCCTCCGCCGACTGGCAAATACCCCGTCGGCGTGCGAAAAGAGGTCATCGAGTACTACAACGACCGCGATCCCCTCGCCCCAAACAACATCAGCACATCCTTCCTCGCCACCATCTTCTACCCGACCACGCAAGCCTCGACCTCGGACGAGCTGCCGTATCTTGACCCCAGGACGGCGGATGTCTGGGAGAAGATCTACGGCTTCGCTGAGGGGACTATCGCGTCGTTGACGTCTACTCTGCAGCCAGACGCTCCCTTCTTGAAGACCAAGAAATGCCACGGTCTTTATCCCACGATCCTATTCGGACCCGGTGCAGGCGGTCCAGCCACGGCTGCCAATTCCATCCTCCTATCCGACCTGGCATCCCATGGGTACACCGTCATCGGCCTCGATCATCCCTACGAGCACGAGTGGCTGCTCTACCCCAACGGCACCTACATCCCCGGCCTGCCTCTCGACTACGGCTGGAGCCTCCCCGAGCAAGACGAGATCCTCGCCCTATACAACCTGAGAAATCTCGACGCAGAGGTTCTTCTCAAGCAACTGCCCGCGTTGAAAGAGAAGCTGGGCGGCGCACCGATCAACACGACCCACGTCGGCACGCTCGGCCACTCCCTCGGCGGCGCCGCAGCCCTCGGCCAACTCTTCAATAACCCCATCGTCAAGAGCGGCATCGACATGGACGGCTCCCTCTTCGGCCGTCCGGCCCTCAACTCCTCCTCGGCAGACGTCCACAAACCCTCCATGCTCCTCGGCTTCGAGCAGCACTTCGATACGGGGTTCGCGACCTACCCGGCCTGGCAGACATCGTACTTCCGCGGGATCCGTGTGAACGGCAGCACGCACAATGATTTCACGGACGCGGCGTTCTGGAGGATGGAGGGGAGGGAGTTGAGAGAGGGGGAGATTGAGGGGGAGAGGATGGTGGGGGTGGTGAGGAGGTTGGTGAGGGAGTTCTTTGAGTATACTCTGAGGGGAGGAGAGGAGGGGGAGGCGCCGCCGGTGTTGGATGAGCCGGAGAGGGAGTTTCCGGAGTTGGTGAGGTTTGATGAGGACGGGCCGATGGAGGGTTAGAGATGTGTTGATGTTGAAGTCAAGTGTGTTGTTTTGGCTGGAGTTGAACGTCCAAGTTTTGATAGGGGGAGCGTATTGGGTGATCCAAGCTGTAATCTTCTCTCACTAAAGAGGAACAACAGGGTCAAGCAGATTCTTCAAAAACGTCTGCTCCTCCCCCTCCAGCGACGTCGCCATCCACAGCAGCCTGCAGAACTCATCTCCTTCCTCCGCCCACGTACATAGCGCCTCCTCCAGCGCCTCATCCCCTTCAACCCCAGCGTCCGAGTGTCGTAGACTCAACAGGTTGCCCAGGACTAGGCCTGTTTGCTGCGGCGTTTGACCAAGTTTGCGATGATGGTAGATCTTGGCCCATGAGTCGGGGGTGCTGGCCACCCAGAGGTCGCGGGAGCAGGGGAGGGCGACGCAGATGACTTCGGGGCACTGACCGGCGGTGGCGGTCTGGCCGGAGATGTTGAGGACGAGGTCGATGATGTATAAGAGGCAAGCAGTCCTGGGACTCGGGTTACCAAGATGATGGGAGAGACGTACAAGACAGGATGTCGTGGAGGAAGGATGGATGAAGCAGATGGATATTCATACCTCCTCAGACTCTCTGCCCTAACCCACGCCTTATGAACCTCTTTGGCAGGTTTGATGTCTGGGAACATGGAATGCTGTGCGTAGTTGGCCCGCGAGAATGACTGAGAATGAAACATCTATGTTAGCCGGGCTTTCCCACAATGGAGCGTGGCCAGAACACAGTGTTACCTCCGTGGTGGCTGACAGTGCGGCCATCTCTTCCTTTCCACGGGACCTGTCATCAAGTCTGGCCTGGAGTAGAGTGTACATGATCATGGCTTGCATCGCCTGGATTCGCGTGTCATCAGCCATTCGATGGAACTAACCCTTGTGTCAGTCATCACGCCTCCACCGACATGTTCTTGCAGAGTAGCGACTCACCATGTTCTTCAACCTATTGGCTTCCTTGGACACCTCGTTCCAAACTCCATCAATCTCCTCTGCAGATGCTGAGATGACACGCTGACACAATTTGGCACACCGTGCCAGAATGTCGGGCAGACAACTGTGTGGCTGATGGGGACAACATGGTTCCTGCGTCTGGAAACACGGAGGATGAATGAAAGGTGGGAGAACAACACCCTCTGCTAAGATCTTGGGATACTCGAGGATTCGCTTCAACACCATTCGGCTTGTGAGGGAGTGTTGCGCTGAGGCTCTCTCACGTCGCATTGTGACGGCGTCAGAGTGCTGTGAGATAGACCCCGGCTGTGCAGGAGCACTACCACTCGCTGCCACCCTCGACACGGTAGAATCCTGACTAGGACGAATATCTCGATATCCGCTTCTGTGAGGAGCAGATCTCATCTGGTGTTCTTCCGTATAAGTACAGTCACTGCCCTTCTGTAAGCACCTCGCGCACGGCCTCGTCATGGAGCACCGCGCTTTGGCAGCCCTGCAGCCGCCACAGGACTTGGCCTTGCTGATCCGCATGGCTTCAGATTCTCGGTATCTCTATGCTTACTCACAAGACTGACTCACGAATTACAGTGACAGGAACGGTCCAGTCTATGAATATTGGATGTCGAGTAGACAGAGAGGAAAAAGGTCGTCGCTTGGATGCGCAGAGGCGGAGTTGGGAGCCAATCGTATCGGGCGCCCGGAGTTTGTGGCCAATCATCGACGTTGGTGGATATGGTGAGGAACAAGGTGATAATGCAGCCGTTGCGCAATGCTGGAGGCTGGGAGAGTGGGAATAGACGGGATTCTGCGAATGACGAGTCTGTATATCTGTCTCCTTGGCTGGAAGCAAAGTCAGGTATATAAATCCCACGGTTGCTGCACCTGCGATGCTTCTCACCCACCACTTACACCAACACCACATGCCACATACTGGAACAAACTCAACTGGACTTCAGTTTTGACACCTTCTTACCATCAGAGTCCCTCTTCTTCAAGCTATTTCATACACAAGGTAGTCACCATGACTCCCACCCCAGATCTCTCCTCCATCGACTTCTCCTCCAAAACAGCCCTCACCACCGGCACCACAAACGGTCTCGGCCGCTCTCTCTGCTTCTCCCTCGTCCGCCTCAACCTCTCCACCCTCATCATGGGCGTCCGAAACACTCCCCTCGCAGAGTCCCTCAAGCAGGAACTCCTCGCTATCAACCCGCGTGTCAACATTCTCATCCTCAAGCTTGACCTCGGCAGCTTCAGGAGCGTGATCAAGTTCAGCGATGAGGTCAACAAGGCTGTGGATAAGCTGGATGTCGTGGTGTTGAATGCGGGTGTGGGCGGGTACACCTTCAAGAAGACGGAGGATGGACATGAGGAGATCTTGCAGATCAATGTCTACTCGACCGCTCTTCTTGCGCTGGAGTTACTCCCCCTTCTCGAGTCAACCGCGAGAGCCAAAGGGACCCCGTCGAGGCTCACATGGATCGGCAGCTTCGTCCAAATGGACCACAACCTCCAGAAGAAACCTCTCTCGCCCACCAAATCCATCATCTCCCAGCTTGACGACGAGACACGCTTCGACAAGACCCGGTACCAAGACTCCAAACTCCTCAGCACCATGCTCGTCAAAGAGCTGGCCCCCAAGATCGACAGCAGTCTTGTCGTTCTGAACGAGGTCTCGCCAGGGCCCGTGCTGACAAACTTTGGAGCGACCTACCCAGCGTACTTCCGTGCCGCGCTGGCCGTTGCGGGATGGTTCATCAACAAAAACAAGTCTTTGAAGGCAGGGACGGATAGGTATCTGCATGCCATGGCTGGGGTTGGGGAGGAGTCGCATGGCTGGTACATCAGCGACTTTAAGAAGACTGGGTAAGTCTCACGATTCGAGTATCGCGCCGTGAAATGAAAAATTTGTGCTAATATCATGTCTAGAAGAGCAGCTTTTGTAGAGACGGAAGCCGGTCGGGAGTTGGCGGTGTCCTTCTTCAAGGAGGTGATGAATCTCTGCCACGAAGAAGATCCTCGACTGGCGGTCCTGTGAGCTTTGAAGCAAGTTAAAATTGATGACGCTGGAGGTTGGAATGTGGATGTAAAGCGTGTTCACTACTACCTTGTTGCTGGTCTCTACGGCGAGATTGCTGATCCTTTCGAACAATGACATTGACGAGGTCGATCAATATAGTAACTCGCCTTCTTGACGCAAGGCATCTTTAGCCGCGGCTCTGTAGAAGCGTACGATCCAGCCGCAGCAGGCCAAGGCTCATCATGGCGCCGCCGACATTTCCTCCACCGCTGCGCAGGACCCATCGCCAGCGATCGATCAAGGCGTTGAGTCTGGCCGTCTCCTCGGTCGTGGTAGAGGTGACGAGGAGTCTGATCATGACGGAGGATACGATGGCGAAGTTGGAGGGTGAGACTGCGATTTTTGTCAGTCACGCAGATGAAGAGTGCCCAGGAAGCAATGGCCAGCGAGGTCACCGGGACAGATGGCGAGGCTTCACTTACACTTATGCCAAAACGCATTCCAAGCCCCAGCCTGCAGCCCATCAACAAAGTCCACAACTTTGCCACAACACTCTTCCGCCCCCAGCCTCGCCGTTTGTCTTCCCTCCCTTCTCAACTTCTTATCCTCCTCCGTCCCCTCTTGTCCCTCTAGCGCTCTCAAAATCGCCCTCACGACTAACAAATGCGCCGTCCAGTACGCCAGAATCAGCGACCCGTTTCCGTCCAGCCTCGTCCTCGATGCTGGTGTTTGTGATGTGGCGGATGATGTGGAAGTGTCGAGGGAGGCTTTCCATGCGTAGAGACGAGACTGGATGTCGTTGGCGAGGCTGACCGTTTTGGCATAGTCGGAGGATGTGGAGCGGGAGGAGCGGACGGTGAAGAAGGACTTTTTGATGGACGAGAGGAGGTGTGTGAGGTCGATGAGCTGTCCAAAGTTGGGAAGACTGTGAGTCTCGTCTTCTTGGTCGTCGCCATTGGTGGATGAGCTGTCACTGTCTGTCATGGGCAAGACGTCGTAGTCGTCTTCATGTATATGGCTGGCGAGACCGGCCGTCGCAAAGTACCACTTGTCTAGGATGTATGTTGCCCACCACAGTCTCTTACGTAGCCTCTTCTCCCAGGCTGGCATGCCTCGAACTGTGGAACAGTCTGTGCCTAGGCCCAACGTCTGGGCGAGACTGATAGTCCAAGCCATGAGACTCCATTGGAACGGCGATCCTTGGACGTAACGATCAATGTTGTCCCGCTGCAGGAGGAGAAGACAGGCTTGGAGAGTAGAAAGGCGAGGTGTGTGGATCTCCTGGGTGATGGCCGTCCAACATATGCGATACAAGCTCTTGGCTGTCGGCAGGCTGACGTCCAGCATTGTCGACAATACATCGTCGTACATGGTGTAAGGCAGGGAAGAAGCATACAGCACAGCTTTGAGCGATAGCGGTAATGAAGCGAGTGTCGCTTCTGAGATGTGGCCATCTGCAAGCATATACGATCGCGAAAGGATAGGGAAGTAGGGGTAGATGTACTTGAAGTAGAGGTTGACCAACCTGACACCAACATCGTGACTGACTTGTTCAAGTTCCTCTCGCATAACTTTGAGTGTCGAGTCTTCCACGCGCGGCTCGTACTTGTCATAGAGGCTATCCCGCCCCAGCATGTACACGATCGGCCGCGTCTGATCAAGATCCTCACCCGCATTTACCTCTCTCGGGAACCGGCGAAAGTGGATGTTATCAGCGTGTACAGCATGAGCTGTCCTTCTCAAGAGGTGAGGATCTCCCTCCCCGCTCTCCCCGAGGAGCATGTATGTCCACGCTGGCTGATCGAGGGGCAGCTGCATGGCGTTGCGGTTGGTCTGGGAGACATCTGAGCCGTCCGAGTCCTCTGAGTCCTGGGCCTCATCATCGTTGGGGCTGGGCATGAAACCCTGGCCTTGGCTGTAGACAGGATTCGCATTGAGGAAGGATGTGTCCATTGGGAGGGTGTCCATTGCGCCAAGGGCCACTGGCCATGGAGTCGCAGTCATGGGCTGCTGGGCTGAGGAGCTGGAGACTGTGGGCCAATTGGCTGACTGAAATGATGTGCCTGAAAAGAATCAGCGAGTGAACATCCTTGAGTCAATCTGGGCATGTTCTAAGTCACCTCCAAGAGCATTGTTGAACGTCGATAGCCCAGCGCCCTCTGTCGGCATCGGCCTCCGTCTTCTGGGCTGCGCAAAGGTGCACTGCAACCCTCTCGCTCGACACGCAGCACACGGCAGCGCCGCCTCAATAATACACGCCGTCTTTCTCGAGCGGCAGAAATCACATGATCGGGGGTTCCTGTTGCGAAGGCGGAGTCTTCGGCCTTGGTCGATGGCTGAGTCTGGGCAAGATGGGGGGAGCTGCTGGTCTGGGTTGATGGAGCCTATGTTGAGGGGCGAGAGGTTCAGGGTGACGTCTGAGTCGGGACCGAAAAGGTTGAGGTCATCTGGAATATGATCCATCGTCTTGATGAACCTTTTAGACGATGTGGGTGTTGATGCTCGTTCATGATGCAGGTGGAGGAAGTGAGCGGCTCTCGTTGTGTTGGGCTGAGCTGAGCTTGGCCAAGTCCCCCAGATCCGAATTGAACTACCCTGAATTCATTTTCCGGCAGCACCACTCGCAACCAGTTGAGATTAAGTAGTCAAGTATATCCGTATTCGTGTCTCCAGCTACCTTAAAGATCTGGTCTTATAATTATCTGAGGCAAGCGTTCATCGTTTCTGCTATTGTAGTCGTTGATGTACAACTAAAGCTCCCTGTCAGAGCTGCATCCCTCACAGTTCCTACAACGCCTGCAAAATAGCCACAGATCTTGAGGTCCATTGATATATCCAGACGAATATAGAATGAATCTACAGTGTTATGAGCTATATTCCATCCTTATTCCCCGTGCCAAGCTCAGAATGCACTCAGCTTCCACCCTCCGGCAACGCCTCTCGCAATGCAGAAAGCAACAAACGCCGCGAGATAAAACGCACCTCCAAAGAAGATCAAGCCGTTATAATTCCCATCATTTGCCTCCAGTACACTCGCTGCAATAGGAACGCCAATTAATGCCCCGAAGCCTGCCACAAAGAACGCAGTCCCATTGCGCTTGCCCAGATCCTCGACCCTGCAAACCTGTCCGACGCATACGGGCGTTAGGGATATCGCGGCTCCTGAGAAGAAACCAAAGCAGACGGCAAATAGATAGATGAGCGTCTCGTGACCCCTGGCGGTGGGCCAGAGGCCGAAGATGAAGACGGTGCAGGATAAGGCGCAGAGACACATGGTGTTGAATACGCCCACCTTGTCAGCGACGTAGCCTGGCAAAACTCGTCCAGGGACAGCTCCGGCGTTAACGAGAACATTGAGCAAGTATGCATTCCGATGCGACATGCCTGCCCAAATGGCATACGAGCAGATATACGTATACGGGATGAACACCGCAAACTCCACAAGAAAGACACCCACCGTCGTAAGCCCAAAGTTGACATCCCTCAATGCTTTCAGATCAATTCCCGCTCCACCCTTCTTATTCGGCGGTAGGCGTTTCTTCAGACACACGCATGCGACGCACAGGTTGGCCGCGCAGATGAGAGCGACAACGCGGATCGCCCAGGGAAAGCCTATTCGGGGTGCGAACTCGAGGATCACGAGGGGGAAGGCGACGCCACCGATGCCACCAGCGGTGCAGGCTATGCCAGTCGCGAGAGCACGGCGGGTGTTGAACCACTGGCCGATGGAGGCGACGCTGGGGTTGAAGAGGAGGGAGGCGGACATGCCACCGAGGACGCCGAAGGAGAGGAGGAACTGGTAAAACTCTGCCTTTAATCAGCACACATCTTCCATCAGCCGTTAGTTGCGAAACACACAAAGACGACATACCCGTCGAGAAACTGAGAAAGATCAAGGCCGCCACAATCCCCACCGACCCCGTCACCGTCAGGGTCCTGACCCCATACGCATCAAACACGGGGCCGACCTGCGCGCCACAGAAATACAGAAAGAAGGCGTAACAGCTGAAGATCCAGCCCGTCGTGGATTTCGGTGTGTGGGGGAGCTCGTTCTCTGCGATCCAGGCTTCGAGGACGGCGAGGGTGTTGAGGAGGCCCATGGAGGGGATCATGGCGCACCAGGCGCCGAGGACGACGAGCCAGGCGCGGAGGCCGGTGTCGCAGCCGGAGCGGGTGTCATCTTCTTCTGATTCACCGTTGGTAGAGGTGTCTTGAGCTGGACTTTGGGGGTTTGGTAAATTTTCCTGTGCTGGCAGTGTCATGGTTGTGTTGTGGACGGCCTCGTTGGAGAGGTTGGGTTTGAGGGACCATCAGCAGCTGCGTCTGGACACGATACTTGAAGGCAAGGCCCTGCATCAGACCACTCGGTAGTCTGCTGTCCCGAGGGTTCAAAGGAGACACTAGCTCGAGAATTTACGAATACGCGTCGTGATGAAATCTCGTTACGTCGTTCCGCTCCGAATCCATGTCGGTGTCGGATCGGCATTTCGGATCTCCACTTGCTGCATTTGGGCACCTATGTTCTTGGCTGAACAGTGAGTGACTGTAGGATCTTGAACTGAGTTGCTTTCCAAATATTGGCATATCTCTCAATGAAGACTGCGGATCCGAGTTGATGTAGATGATCCCATCGGTGCTGCAGAGTCAAGACTGACCACCCTGAGGCCGAGTCCCGGCCGGAGGTGAAAGTGTCGGCGACGGAGGTGCCCCACTTTGATCCGATCTCCGATCAGCGGCATCCCGATCCGTGACTTTCGCCGACCTCCAGGGCTCTGGGCTTTGCACCGTCGCGATCTTGCTACCGAATGGATTGTGGGGCATTCTTGAGGCTGGGTCAAATTGCCGATGATAAAAAGAACAAAAGCCAGTCGTAAGCAAGTTGGGCTATTCATTCAACACCAGGCTGCAAGATACAATGGGCAGCATGTCACCCCAGATTCCCCTCTGGCTGGACTGTGATCCAGGCCACGATGTACGTCATTATCGGTACAGCATTTACACTCCTTTTGCGCAGTTCGACACTATCGTGGCAGCACGAAGCTCAGAAGCACAATAGCCGTGACATGATCCGCTGACAGGTTTTACTCAGGACGCTTTCGCCATTCTGCTGGCTGCTTACCATCCACGCTTCAACCTCCTCGGCATCTCCTCCGTCTTTGGCAACGCGGCACTGAGGTACGACGCCATCTCAACTATCCTCCTGAACCACAATTGATACAGTGTACAGCCACACCACCTGGAATGCGGCGTCCCTACTTACAGCCATCGGCAAGGAGAAACAAGTCCCCCTCTACCGCGGCGCCATCAAAGCCCTCGAGCGACCACCCGCTCACGCCCCTGAAGTCCACGGCGAATCCGGTCTCGAAGGGACCTTCCTCCTCCCAAAGCCTCAATGTGAGCCTCTTGAGGAAGATGCCGTGGAGGCCATGTTCCAGGCTCTCATGGCCCAGCCGAAAGACACCGCATGGCTCGTCGCCACAGGCTCCCTGACCAATGTTGGCAGCCTCCTGCGCAAACACCCAGAGGTCGTTGGTCACCTGAAAGGTATCAGCATCATGGGCGGATCCGTCGGCGACGGTTTCTCCGACGCGCCTCCAAGTAGAGTGAACGGCGAGGACAGGGTTGGCAATATTGGGCTCTGGGCCGAGTTCAACATTTTGATTGATCCTGAAGCGGCGGCCGAAATCCTTCACAACAAGGAGGCTGCGAGAAAGACGACGCTGGTGCCGTTGGACTTGAGTCACAAGGTGCTGTGTACGAAGATTATTCGGGAAAGGATCATGTATGGAGGTGCTGAGCAGACTGGTAAGGGGAAGACGACGTTGAGGGCGATGCTGGGTGAGCTGCTGAAGTTTGTCGCCGGAGCCTATGCGTAAGTGCCTTTACTTGCCCACTGCTCTGGTCATGGAGTCACGATATCCTGACTAACGCAAAATCTTAGCGACGTCTTCGGCATCCCAGAAGGCAATCCCCTTCACGACCCCATCGCCGTCGCTGCCATTCTCATCGACGATGAAGATTCGATTCCCTTTACGCAGTGGCAAGAAGGGAAAAGCGTTGACCCCAAACATGACGAGAGGTTCGATGTGACGGTCGTGACGGAGGGGACTTTTGAAGACGCCAAAGCAGGGAGGACGCAGACGGGCAGGACGATCGTGCAGACGCTCCCGGCAGGCAAAGAGGGAGTGAGGATACCGCGGGGAGTTGACGTGGGGAGATTTTGGGAGGAGATCGAGGCTTGTGTGGGGAGGGCGGATGAGGTGAACAAGAGGAATGGGAGGGAGTTCTGGGAGGAGTATAGGCCATAGGTCGCTAGCTTAGGGAGAATGCATCTTGCGTCTGAATAACGCGGCAAATGATCTCATCAGACTTGGTGCAGTACAGAAACTTGGATACATCGAACCTTGAGATGAGTTTATTGAAGTCAAAGTTGTCCTGATCGTGTTCCTGATCGTCATCGTGATCCAGAGAGCTACAACCCTGACCCTGACTAACCCTGGAGTGGGTTGCGCGTCGGCACCTCCTCCGACGTCACCGTCAACACCAACCTCAACTTCATTAAGATTCCCGTCTCATCTTGTTACCTCCAGCGGCTGAATTGCGGTCTTCAATCTCTTCCATTACGGCTCTCTGAGCTCTGCTACCTCCATTGATCCCTTCTCAACTCCCCTCGACGGTCAGAATGTCCACTCACCACCCTCCCCCGCCTTACACCAAAGCGCAACTCGACGCTCTCTACCCGTCGTCCCTCGATCTCCAGCTCGTCCAGGTCCTCCTCCGCCACGGTGAACGCACACCCGTCAACGCCCGATTCGCAAACACCGGACTCAATGCCTTCTGGCCCTATTGCAACGTCGTCCGACAGCTCCGCAGCGCCGTCTTCGACTCGGAGTCCTCGTCAACGGCTCCAGGCGCCCCAAACACGTTCACATCCCTTGAATGGAAGCGTCGTCTCGAGACCTTTTCTGCGAAGGATGACTCGCCAGTCGTCGCGACGGGCCCCAATGGCGAGCTTGATGCCGTCTGTGACATGGGCTCCCTGACCGATCTTGGCCGACAGACAACACTCAACCTCGGCCAGCGCCTAAGACACCTCTACGTTGACCAGCTACACTTTCTCCCGCCCAGCATCCAAAACGCAGACTCGCTCTATTTGCGCGCAACACCAATTCCCCGCGCTCTCGACTCTCTCCAACAGACCTTCCAAGGCCTCTACCCGCCGTCCACCCGCGCCGCCAACTTTCCTCCACCCACCATCCTCACGCGCACACCTGGCGACGAGACCCTTTTCCCCAACGACGGCAACTGTCGGCGCCTCGCGATTCTCGCGCGCGCCTTTGCCCAACGCACAGCAGACCGCTGGAACGACTCGGACGACCTGAAATACGTCACCAAGAAGATTGGGAAATGGATGCCCGATGAAGCTCCCGTGACCGTCGACGGCCGGCCGAGGCTCAGCGGTGTCATGGACACCATCAACGCGACACACGCGCACGGTCCTGCGACGAAGCTGCCGTCTGAGTTTTACGATGAACGGTCTCGTGCGATTATTGATAAGATTGGAGTCGAGGAGTGGTATTCTGGATACAAGGAGAGCAGGGAGTACCGCACACTGGGTATTGGAGGACTCATGGGCGATATCGTGGCGCGAATGGTGGGCAGCGCCGAGAGATCTGCCGCTGACGGATCGTATGAGGTTGCTTCGGCGCCAATTCGCTTCGGCCTCAGTGGCTGCCATGACACGACTCTCGCCGGCGTCCTGTCCAGTCTTGGTGCTTTCGAGGGCGAGAAGTGGCCACCGTTCACGAGCCACGTTGCCATTGAGTTGTTCAAGCAGAAAGCTAGTGCAGAGCCTCAGCCGACTATAGAGGAGAAGCCAAAGGCATTAGGGTCATGGTTGTCTTGGGGCGGCGGCAAGGGAAGGGCAGGAGTGCCGCCTGCTGGCATGGGGAGGAAACCCGCGCAAGAGCTGAGTGAGGAAGAGAAGAAGACGCTGCAGGGCTATTTTGTGCGCATCAGGTACAACGACAGGATCATGACGATCCCGGGGTGCAAGGCGGTTGGGAATCACCTCGAGGGGGACGAGTCATTCTGCACATTGGTAAGTGACCTGATGATGCCACTTGCTATACACGAATCGGTTACTGACGCATGACTCGAATAGGAGGCCTTCAAGTCCATCGTAGATAAGTATACGCCGAAGAACTGGAAGGAGGAGTGTCGTGCGAACCAGAACGCCCCTGCATTCCCGTCCAAACCGGAGCCTGCAGGTTTCTAGACATAGACAATGGCGTAGACGTGGCGACTCCGTGGGCCACGCAGCGTGAAACTATATGGCGTCACCGAGATCTTCTTTGACCAATAAATACTTCCTCCCCAAGCACTAGGCTGCTCGTCAAGTAATGTCTGGCGATGGTCGGGCAATGACCATTGAGCGATCTGAGATGAAAACATGGCGTGTGTGATCTAAGAGAACAATGGCACAAACGCTCCGGCTGGTGCACATTCAACCCAGACGCCAACACAAAAGCCACGTTTTAAGCTCATGTTTTTTTTCTTCCCTCGGATCTGACTCGGTGTGAGCTTGTTTGAGAGATATTATTAGCAACCTGGTCGCGTGGTGTATGGTGAGATCCACGGGACGGACGAACGCATGGACGGTACTAGGTACGGTTTCGAGGGCGTGGGGAAGGGGGGAAAGACCCTTTATTGAGGCTCAGATCTCCCGAGATCCAGGATGCGGTGAGGATTGAGACAGTAGGGAGGAGGAGCTTGGGCGGTGCGGTGGATGATGGGGAAAGGGGGAAGCTTGGACGTTGTTGAGACGATGATGGCGTTACAGGTGGTGGTGGTTCGTGCAGGGACAATGGTATGGTGCTGCGTAGGCTTCTGTAGATCAAAAGGACTAAGTGTGTGTTTGTAGTTTGGGCAGAGACTCTGTGTACTGTACTGTATGATACCAGTAGTAGGTTGAGTGAGGATCGCCTAGAAGATGAAGCGGTCGGTGGAAGTATAATTTAAGCTTCAGTGGCCAGACGGTGATTGACTCGCTGTCACTGTCAGTGTCGTGTCAGCGCCGTGTCAGCGCTGGTGACATCGCCAAGGCTCGGCTCTGTCCTCTCGTGTCAACAGTGGAGACGAGCAGCCTGCAGGAACAGGAGTTTCCTTCGAACAAACATGCAGAGCGCGAATTCGATTCGTCTTTGCATCTTTGGCATTCTTCACGCTCATCTCGGCAGAATCAACAAAAGCTGACGATCTGAATCAGGGGTCTCACAGCCGGGATCGACACTGTACTGTACATACTTCTTTAGGGGGGAACGAACGCCTCTTGAGTTCCTGTGCTTCGAGCTAATCAAACCATCCGCTGCCCTGGTCAATTCCAGCCTGGCCAACCAGAGTCAGGTCACCGCAAATGATGGCTATAATTATAGTTCCTGACAGACAAAGTGTCGAAAGATCGTGAATCGCTGACTTGCATGCTGCGTCTTGGCCAATTATGCTTTTGTCGGCCCACAGCAGTCAAATTTGACGAGTATCTCGTGCATCGTCGAGCCTCCAGCCGTTCGTGACCGTTTTGGCAGCCGTTGAAACGGTAGAATATCAACCATCGTACATGACGATCTTCAGGGAAAGAGCCAACTTAAAGCCGACAGCTGCCGCACCTGCTTCTGTATGATCCTCGTGGATCACCTCGCCAATTCATGACCGTGAATGCAGCCTCGCCTTCGCCTCATCTCCTCCGCCCATCATCATCACCATCCTCACACCTTTTCCGTCCTTCCCCACTCCCCCTGATTTCGGCTCGTCTTCTTTGACCTCGCTTTTCCTCTCGTCCTCTCGTCCTCTCGGCCACTCGCTCGACTTCGGTTCGCCAATCACTCTCTCCAAATCTATTCTTCAGCCTTGTCCGTATTTCCTACGAATAGCGCATCAATTCACGGGTCAACCACATCCTGTATCCGTACAATAATCATATCTTCTTCATTTCATCTCATCCACCTGCATCCCCCTCATCGAGTCCCCATCCGTCCAGACCCTCCTCAATCAATCGTCCCAGCCTCTTTCGGGCAAAGCGCCCTCGGGAAACCCCCCTTTCCCCCTGGCTTTGCATTGGCAGGGCCTGCCACCACCACCAAAAACGGACCCTCCACGAGCTCGACGACCCTCCATCTTGCACACCATTCACGCTTCTCCAACGGAGCCCATCTTCAATCTGGTGTCCATCTCTTGAAAAGCGGCCCAACACAGCTGGCGCCAGACTTCCATCTCCGGGTCCACACCCTCGTCAGCCAAAACAGGCCTCACCGGACCACTCAAAGACATCGGTGCCAGGCACAGACGGTCCCTGAGTCCCGAAGTCCCTCCCTCCAACGATCTCAACCCTCTGGACCCCCGGCTCTCAACCATCTGCTAGGCCCACTGCTCGCGGCAAGGTTGCAGGGTCGATCCAGGGCTTCAGGAGGTCCCTTGTCCGTCTTCATCCCCTTTCTTGCCTGGGCTGGCCTGGGCTTCTGAGCTTCTCTCCACTGCACCCCGTAATTCAGCGAGACGCAGGCCACTGGCCTTGCTGCAAATTGTCGCTGTCGCTCTCTGTGGAATCTGGACCTGGCGCTGTTTCTCGAGGTCCCATTGTCCCTGTCACATTTGCTCTTGCTGCTTCTAGGGGCATCTTGGCTGTGCCTGTCCCTGCCGCTGTCGGCCCACACGCCCACTGCACACGCGCTTCTCTGCTTCCGCCATTCTTCACCATCCCCATTCTTTTTCCCTTTTCTGACTTGGTCGCATTGGCCTGGGCCTTACGGAGCAGTACGAGTGCTCTCACTCTCACTCTGGTTAGGTCCACTGGCAGCCTTAGCCTACCTTGTCCTAACCTCAACCTCAACCTCTGTCTGTCTCTCCTTTGCTGCCTCCCTCCTTCCTCTCCTTCCCTCCTCACCAGTGCCACTGGGAACCTGATCCTCACTCAACCTTCTTTCGGGTGCATTGCTTCTTGGATACTCGGCTCTGCCTCGCCTCTTTTCTGGCTCTCCTTCACTTCACCTTCTTTCTCTTCACATTCATAACTATACTACTATACTCCTAAGACCACCACTCTCGCTTACCCCTTGCTTCTTTGCTCGACTGCTGTTGGTTTGCCTTTGCTTCCCATTGAGCTCCAAGCCCTCGACAGACTCGCGCCCCGACTCTCGTTCACGGACAACTTCGCCGTCCTCCAATTCTCAGTCACTCGCTTCGACCGCTTTACCAAGATTCTTCGATTCGAAATCGCACACGTTCGCACTATTCGCTCCCCACCAAACCAACGTTGATACGTTCAAGCTACGCGTTCGATCCGACCCTTCTTCGATATCGAATACCCTCTGGACATTACATATCCCAGTACACACTCTGTACGGTACCTTTCGATCGACACCTGCCATCTTGGTTGCCTGTCCGAGCTCCGACAACATCTCGATCAACAGTACGATCTTGGCGCCAAAGACTCTTCGCACAGTCCAGCTGCCAGCTCGTTCTTTGTGTCCGGTCCGTGCCTTATAACAGGCACGTTTAATCCTTCAAAACGGCTGTCCTATCGCACAACGGGCGGGACTCTCTTGTCCCCCCTCATCTGCTCAACATGCAGGACCTTAATGGCCAGCACCCTCAGGGCGCTCACAATCCTGCCCCTGGCGGCAACCGCTTCGGCCATGCTTCCAAGCCTTCCAACAGTGACACCGGCTTCTCCCACGGTGCTTTCACCTCCAACGTGTCTGGCTTTGCTGATCACCGCAACCCTCGCCGCGGTAACATCCCTCAGCTAAACACCCAAACCATGAACCAAGCTCAGGCCGTCCCTCCCGCCGCCGCCAGCCAGAACGACATGACGAGCCCCGGGACCGGCTTTGATATGCAGTTCACTCCTCTACTGCCTTCCCAGCTTCTGCTCGGCAGCCCTTTCCAGCCGGGGACTCCTGCTGCGTTCAACAACTCCCAGTTCCAGAACATGCCTAGCTTCAACCCCAACCCGCAGAACAATAATCAACAACCCCAGAGTGGTGGTATGGCCAGTCCTGTCCCCGGCAGCATGTCGCCGCAATCTTACCAGGCAATCGTCTCTCCCTCCACATATGGCGCTCCCCAATTCTTCCCTCCCCAGTCCCCCAGCGGTGGGTACAGTCTGCAGACTCCCATGCAGCCCACCTCGCCAGTCTCCATGGGCTCGGCTGGCGGCGTTGTGACCGGCACGAGCAGGACTGTCTATCTTGGCAACATCCCTCCGGATACCACTGCTGAGGAGATTCTTGGTCACGTCCGTAGTGGACAAATCGAGTCGGTTCGTCTGCTCCCTGACAAGAACTGTGCTTTCATCTCCTTCCTCGATGCCAGCTCCGCCACCCACTTCCACTCTGATGCCATCTTGAAGAAGCTCTGTATCAAGGGTCAGGATATCAAGGTCGGCTGGGGTAAGCCTTCTCAGGTGCCGACATCAGTTGCTCTGGCAGTCCAGCAGTCCGGTGCGTCCAGAAATGTGTACCTCGGAAACCTGCCAGAGGATATCACGGATGAGGAGCTCAGGGATGATCTTGGCAAGTTCGGCGCCATTGACACCATCAAGCTCGTGCGCGAGAAGAACATTGCCTTTGTGCACTACCTTTCCATCGCCAACGCCATCAAGGCCGTTTCTCAGCTTCCCCAAGAGGCCAAGTGGCAGGCGCCTCGCCGAGTCTACTACGGCAAGGACCGTTGTGCGTATGTCTCCAAGACGCAGCAACAGAACGCCGCTCAGTACCTTGGCATCGCCCCTGGCTACGCTCACATGCTGACTGGCGCTGATCGTGATCTCATCTCAAATGCTCTTGCCCAGCAGTCCGTTGCTGCCGCCGCCGTTGCTACCACGGCTGGTGGCATCAACAATTTGGGCAACCGTACCATCTACCTCGGCAACATCCACCCTGAGACCACGATCGAGGAGATCTGCAATGTTGTTCGTGGTGGTCTGCTTCACCACATCCGCTACATCCCTGACAAGCACATCTGCTTCGTCACCTTCATCGACCCGACCGCCGCTGCGTCTTTCTACGCCCTTAGCAACCTCCAGGGTCTGATGATCCACAACCGCCGACTCAAGATCGGCTGGGGCAAGCACTCTGGCGCTCTTCCTCCGGCTATTGCGCTTGCTGTCAGTGGTGGAGCCTCCCGCAATGTGTACATCGGCAACCTCGATGAGACGTGGACTGAGGAGCGTCTTCGTCAAGACTTTACTGAGTATGGTGAGATCGAGCTTGTCAACACCCTGCGCGAGAAGAGCTGTGCCTTTGTCAACTTCACGAACATTGCCAACGCCATCAAGGCGATCGAGGCTATCCGTGGCAGGGAGGACTATAGGAAGTTCAAGGTCAACTTCGGCAAGGACCGTTGTGGCAATGCGCCACGCCAGTCGTCGCAACAGCAGCAGCAGGCTCAGTCCCCCCGTGGCGAAGGCGTGCCATCGCCACCACCTCACGGCTCTCAGCACAGCGGTTCTCCCGTCAACGGCTCGACTCCTCAGCAGTCTGCTGCTCTCTTCAACGCGAACAACAACCCCCTGACTGCCTACCTCAGCCAGGTCTCCCATCAGGCGCAACATCAGCACCAGCACCAGCAGCAACAGATGAACGCGCAGCAGAGCGCCTTCTTCGGCACTGCGCAGTCCTCGCCAAACGAGCTTAGCATCGAAGTCCCTCAGCAGGGGTCCATGCACGGCCAGTCTGCCAGCATCTCCAACGGTTACCCCTCAGGTGGCCCATCTCCCGGGCCAACCACCATTGGCGGCTTGCTCGCTCCCAGCAACGCTAGAGGCCAGCACAATCGTGCTGTGAGCCTCCCCGTGCTTGCTCCTGGGTTCGAGAACGGCGGCAACAGCCCCAACAGTGTGCCAGGCAATGAGCCAGAGCGCCGCGGTCACCACTACCAGGCCAGCTACGGTGGCATGGGAGGAGCCGGCTTTGGGCTCGCTATTCAAGGTGGTTTGAACGGATGGGTTGAGGAGGAGGTTGCGAACTAGGGCGATTCTCATGCCCAGCGACCTCAACCTTGCGACGAAACGGCACCCCGGCAGAATTTTGGCTAGTTGTTGTAATATGTGTTGATCATGGCTTCTCTGCACATGATTCTTTCTGCGGCTATACACTCCTTTACTGGCAAACGATGGTTTGCTCTAATCTCTCCCTCCTTTCGGTGTATTATGTTTGGTTTTGCTGCACCATTGTGCCCTGCATCTACGCTGCTTCTTTTTCTTTCCACCTGTTGGGTTCGCTGGCTCTGATTACTTGTTTGTCCGAGGGGGCCGTGTTGTGGGTAGAGGAGGATTTGATGCATTGGATGAGGGAAGAATATGACGGGGTTGACCGTACTTGTTTTGGAGAACGGGGTCATTCATGTGCAGTATGCGTACAGTCACACACTTGGCACCGCATACATGCACAGCCGCTGTATGGTAGAGGAGTACATGGTGGGACAGGTTGAAAGGTGCTATGTAGGGAGTTTGTTAGTCCTCTACAGACAGCGTCTTGAATGGACATGTTAGAAATTAACTGGTACACAACTTGTGGATTCAATGTGATTCAAGCTGACAGCCAGGACAAACTAGAATGCTGGGTCACCATAACTCTTCTTGCTCTTCTTCACCATTCACAGGCGCTTGTTGTCTCGCTATCTCGGTCAAAGGCCTCTCAGTCACTGAGCTGGCGATTGCATGACCGAGCAGGGCAGTGGTCCAGGCCGTCATCTCGCCTGATCTCTGCCACGCTCAAGCTACCTTGACGATAAGTTAAAATGCTTGTAGATGGTGTCTGTTTGTGAGGCACAGACCGGCCACACCCAGTGAAGTACTATTAAGGTATGCTCAACATCAAACATATACAGATCGACCATTTCTTGGCAAAACCCGGGGTTGCCAGTATAAACTCTCTGCCCAGCACATAATGTTACTCCACTTACTACGTGAGTCGAGAGAAAATCACGCGTGCCAAATGATAGACTGGCTCCCCAGTCGTTTGACAAGCTTTCTACGAAGTACACACTAAGAAGGGGCCATGTCTGTGTTTGTGTGTGTGTGTGGAGAAAAGACAGGCGAACTACTCTCACGAGTCATGTTCGAAGTGTGGGCGAAGAAGGGGAAGAAAGACGTTGAAAAAAAAAACCACCCAGTCTTGAAGGAATTTCTTGCTGGAAAGGTGGTGGATGCCGTGTTGGAGGGGAAAGGTGTTCGAAAAGTTCTTTTGATCCTTCTGTGCGTTGGTACAATAAGTGTGGTTGGAAGGCTAGACAGAGGTTTAGATGGGCCATAGGAAGATTGGTGGTGAGGACAGCCAGGACAAGATGGATGACGCCGACTGTATTGTCCTTGCAGAACAATGTGCCTTGCTATGGAAATAGCAGTGGTAATCATGTCGGCGTGCATGGGCCGCTTCATGGCTCCTGACCATCATCTCGTCGGAAAGAGCAGGCTAATATGAAGATATGTCTAAGAGCTGGCAAAGAAGCACAGTTTGGCCGGTTGAAGAAGGCATCAAACTGACAAGTGGTCACACGAATAAAGTAGACACAAAATAGCCTGCCAGAAGATACAAGGCCAAGCGCTCAAGAACCACCATCTATCTCCCAACGCGGCGTCAAGTAGCTTTTTTCCACGGTGTCCCCTTACATGTTCATTCTCGCAGCATCAGACGGTGAGTGTGTGCTTTGCAACTCGAGTAAGCCAGCCAGAATTCAATCGGCCAGTATAGAGTTGATGGGGGGAAAAAAGGAGATATCCAAGGAAAAATGTTCTGATCATTCAACCACGACGACCAAGAAAACACCCGAACACATCGCTGGCACCCTCGCGTTCTGATTCTAAAGAGATTGCCTTCGCGCTGTCTATCCATCAATCAAAAATGCTCCCCCCTTCACTCAAAGACGACCCTCGTGTCGGGCTGCTCTCATCCGCTGGCTTGGCAATGTCTCCGATCCGAGCAGAGAACATTCTCATCTGTCACTCTTCGTCTCCCTCTCCTGCCCTTCTTCCTCCCTCCTTCTCTTCACTCGCATTTGTCCTTGGGCATGCAAAAATCCTCTTGCGCCGGGCTCCGGGTTGATCAAATGGCAACGGCGATAATGTGGACGGTTCAATTAAAAGTCAAGTACAATATCAGGTGCAAGATTTACAGCACGAGACACTTGTGTGACTTCTTCTTCGGGGCCGGGGGCTCCAGTGCGGCAACAATAGCCTTGGCGTTCAGTCAGTACAATTCCAGGGGTTGGGAAGGCGTCAGAAGACCGGAAGGCAACTCACCTCATCAAACACATCTTTCAACTTGAACTGTGTCAAGGCACTGCACTCGACGTACTTAACGGCGCCCAGCTCCTTGGCCATTCGTTCACCATCCTCCTTCCTTACTGGCGACATCTTCTGCTTTGAGAGCTTCTCCCGCACGCTGGGGTCCTCGCGCAGATCGACCTGAGTGCCGACAATCAGACAGGGCACGCCGGGGCAGTGATGGTGGACCTCGGGGAACCACTTCTCACGGACGTTCTCGAATGATGCAGGGGAGGTGACGCTGAAGCAGACGAGGAAGACGTCGGTCTGGGGGTAGGAAAGAGGACGCAGGCGATCGTAATCTTCTTGACCGGCGGTATCGAACAGACCAAGCGTGTATGGCTCATCGCCAATCCTGTGCAGGAGAGTCATGTCAGCGCTCATGTTTGATATCACAAGCAGTAGGGATCCGAGTCGGTATGGATACGTATGGCTAAGCGGTAAAGTGAACTTTGATGGTGACTGTCGACTGCTCGTCGTAGTCGCTCGTAACCGCAACAGTACGTCTGTTCCGCTCGCTTTCGGGCCATTGCAACTCGCAGGTGGTGCATCCAATGTGTAGCATCGTGAAATAGGACTCTACTCACATGACGGTAACGGCATAGTTGTCAAAGACGGTTGGAACGTATTCGGATGGGAATTTGTTGGTTGTGTATGAAATGAGCAGGCACGTTTTGCCAACGGCACCGTCACCGACGACAACGCATCTAAAGTGTTGAAGCCAAAGTTAGTCTTGCATCGTTGAAGGGGGCGGTCTGTGCATAGTATGGGCGGGTGAGAGCGTGCAACAATCGAGTCAAGAGAGCGGCAGGCCGAGAGGCGCATCGCATGTTTGAAATTCGCGAATGAAGTTCTCGTCTCCCTCCGAGGTGGTGGTGGCTCGCGTCGGCTGAGAGCGCTGAGCGGCAAAAAAAGGGCCCAGCAATGCATGTCGATGCGGCTGCCACGCGCGAGGGGTCGGAAACGTACTTGATAGTTGCGACCGTCATGTCTTCTGTGGTTGGTGTTGCGCTCCGTCAAGGAGAGCAAGGGAGATGGGAGTCGACCGGCAGTGTCGCAGGGGCGTGGTTGAAGATCGACCGTAGAGGTGGGCGAGAGGGGGTTCGTGAGGAGTGATGTTTGAGGTTGCGATTGAAGTCGAGATCCACGGAGAAGAGGGGGTTTCGACGGGTTTACGGTGAGTGCGAGAGAGAACGTGGGTGCGGTGTAGCCGTCGATGGCGAATTCGTGGTTGTCGCTGGGTCGAGAGAAATTGAGTGAGAGTGTGAGAGGCGAGTTAGGAGGTCGAAAGAGGGATGAGGAATGGGATCTGGGAACCTGGGACTGGGATTTGGGAACTGAGCCGGGGATGGGGATGGAGATGGGGATGGGGGAGATCACGAGATTGTTACTGTCTTTGCCGTTCCTTATCGCAGTAGGCGGCTGCCAGCGCTGTGAGTTGGGGCTGATGCCGCCGCAAGTTGCGAGAACAGTGCCTGGGATGATTCGCTGTAGGCTTCTGAGGCGAGGCACTGACACTGGCACTGGCACTAACCACATTGCACAGAAGAAGCTGCCAATGGCCGCCATCGCGTCCTAACACGGTCCCGCACAGTTCATCGGCTGGCGCTGTTAGTGCCATCCTTAGCGGCCCCATCCAGCGGACTGTGGTGGCACCCGCGACCGTGGCAGTGAACTTCAAGCTTCGGTGCCAGCACTACTACCACAGACTGCAGGGCTTTGGCAGACGCTTTACCAGGGCAGTAACAGCCATGCATGGAGATGTCGGTGGCAGAGTGTTAAGAACAAGGTACAAGCGACAGGCGGTGCCACTGCCACTGCCACCGGTAGAAGAAATAACTGGGCAGGCGATTTGCATTTTCTGTCCCGATTTACTGAAGCCATTCGTGCTTTGGTCCAACCATGCCTGTGTTTGCCAGTGCGTCTGATTCTCGCCCCGTCAGCACGGGTCGGCTGGGCCAGAGACCTTGATGGCGGCCATCCTTCCTTCTCTGTCTCTCCTCTCAGGGGGCCCAGCCCGTCCGTGCCATCATCCCAGCCAGATAATCCCCTTTTCTCCGGCTTCCCTGCACAGTCTCTTTCGCGAGCCAGAGACGGGCTGTTGTCTGCGCTGAGACCATTTTCGGCCGTCACTGGTATTCACAGTGTCCGTCCGGGGTCTCTGTCGATTGTTTCTGGCTTCGTCCTTCAACAAGCATTGGATGTAGGCCATAGCTCGGCTCCACCCGCTGCACGGACCACAAGCCCCATCACAGCTTTGCTCGCCTTGCTCCCGCCTTGCCTCGCCATGCATTGGATAGATGGGATGTTCCGGCCTTGCATCGAACAGGAACAGTGTCTCGTCACACTGATCTCGTCGATTAGTTCCGTGCCCAGGCGACCTCTTCTTGAGTCGTCGAGATGCATTGCTCGACTCGCGCCTCCTCTCATGCTTCCCTCCGCTACCACGCCACGGGCACCTGCTGCCACTGGCGCATAACAGGCTGGGCACCTGCATGAAATGAGAGGGCGACAAGCGTGTTTGGCATCCCTGTCTCTCTCGTTCCGCCAGCATATTCAGTCCAAAAGCAACACTTGAACAGCAGCAGTGTGTGCAGGGCTGCAGAAAGATACCTGCCAGCCAACGAATACGACAGCCAATTGACCTCGTCCTCGCTTTGGGGTCTCATGAGGTCATCCACCCTTCACTGTGAGGCGTGCATGCTGGTCGGGACGGCACCATCCTCCGGGAATCCTGCCCACCAATATCTCTTTTCTCACAAACTCTTCTCGTCAATTGGGAACACGTACGTCACTGCTCACGCAGACGCGAAAGTTCCACGGGCCAACAGCAGCCGCTGCTACTGTGGTCACAGATGAGGAGCAATGACTAACATTGGTCGTCTGCCGAGCACCGGGGCTGCTTTCCATCAAGCGAGTGATCAAATCTCCGAGCGCATTGACAGCCTTCGATCAAGAGACTGAACACGCCGATCACAGGGCACAGGCACGAGTCAGTGATTCCTTCGTTCGTTTAATCATCATTCGACAGCGGCCCTGAAGCGGCCTCATCCCTGCTCCACGTGGCACTGGCATCGGCTCCCCTTGAACGGGTGAACCATCTGAACTCCTTGCACTGTACATGCGAGATCTTACCCTGGACACTGAGTGCTATTTACGCTTCATTCCTGAGCCTGCTCAATTATGCCCATGGAGTGCATCGACTGCCAACAATTGGACTCTCCTAACGGCTGTTTGGTGAGCCAAGTATTGCGAGCGTGCTATCATGCATCCGATCGAAACTATACGCGTTGGACCCTCGGGTGCTCGCAATGCTCTAGGAACAATCCAATGGCAGTGACTTCGTGATAACAACAATGCCAGACACCACATTCGCAGCTTGCATGACCAATATACGCATGCCAGTAGGTATCTACATTCCACAACCTGACTCAACACCATGACCACCTTGTCTTTCGACGAGGAAGCGGGATCATGCTTTTCCAACATACCAGAACCACACGCGACCCAGTACTACAAAGACACAACCAGTTCCATGCCTATCTTCTAATCATCGACGAATGCAGGGCCTGTGAAAGCTGTAAGCTCCATACTGACTTAGACTTGCCAGATCTGGAAGGTGCGATACCACACCGCTGTCGACTGTCAAAGGCCAGCTTGGCTAGGTTACGTATCACGCAGGTGATGTCGTAGCATTCGATCTGTCGGATGGCATGGCGGTATGCGAGGCTGAAGCTGAACATTCAACGACTGTGGGTGGTTGGCTGCTTCGATTTGTGCAAAACACTTATACTGGAACGTGGCCAGATATTCCCTGTCACGGGTAGAGGGCCAGGCAAGCTCTCGATTCTCTCATTGTTTGGAAGGACCGGACATAATGTGAACAACTTGTGCGAGGTCTCAAATTAGCACGGGAAAATGTCCCGAGGTCGTTCTCGATTCATATGGTCAGAATGACATTGTTTCAGCAACTACTCGTGCCTGCGAGGTGCAAGCAGTGTGTGAGCGCGACCGTTGACCTGCACCCAGTGAGCGGAAGGCGCAAGCAAGATTCGCGCGAATCTGTCGTGACCAAAAAATAAGGAAGGGCTGAACGTATCATTTGACATCGTCATCGATGCGACACGTGAAGACGTATGTTTCATCGAGTTGGGCGCAGTCTGGCTCGGCACCGTAGCCGGTCCTCGGATGGGCTGTACTTCGCAGCATACGTTCGAAAGGAAGGCAAACACGGCGAAGTCATACCCAGGGCGCAGCTCGAGAAGGATGTGAGATGAGGCTATGTGAGTGGCAGCCTCTTGCCTGATCGGTCGCCTGTCTAGTGGCTGGAAACGGGCCAGAGGTAACGTTGTTCCACGATGCGGGGACGACCACCTCGAAGTTCCTGGTTCATCTCTCCCGCGCGATTGTGGCTTTCCCTGATGGCCTAGTGGCTTGGCCTCTGGCAATTGCTTCTACAGGGTCAGATCCTTTTGTTTTCCTTGTGTGAGCGCCGCAATGCGCTTGCACCTTTATTTTGACTGCGTAAGTCAACATTGACGATACCAGCCCCGCATACGTAACGCAACAGGAGCACTTGCGGAGCAAGAGCTTCGGAATGTGGCCTCTTCTCGACCTCGGATGGCATTTCATCAGACGAACTATCAACTCCTGGTGAATCATAAGAAAAGGATGCGACGCGTAGCTGAGGCGGCATCCGGCCGGGGCGGTCGTCCGAACGCAAGCCACCCAATCCTGAGCACTTCGTTACATCATGCAATGCCAGACTTTGCAGCCCCTTTGCTCGTGAATATACCAGAATACTATCAAATTCTTGGAAAGTCCCAAAGATAGGAACAAGCTGCTGACCTCGAACCCAAGAACCGGCGTGGAGAATGACCGGGGCTACTACGCCTTGTCATGGCACTGTAGTACTGCAGCACTAGGAGGGTTACATTTCCCATATTCGACGAGCTCCCCTATCTGTGAAAGGTCCGGTCGCCGCGCCGGACCTACATCTCGTTGGAGCTACCCTGCGTAATAGATGCATGAGCTTGCAGGAAGAGTAGTTTGTCGTAGCCTTGGTGGTCCCAGGTACGTTGTGACATTCCCAGCGCGCATGAATCGCATCGTCCAAAGCTTGAGTTATGACGCGCGGCAACGACTGAATTGTTATGTGAATCAGGTGAGCAAGTATTGCTACGGCAGCTTCGGCGAGTCGATGTTGACTTTAATCTCTTTATTAGAGTTGAAGCCGGGGTCCAATGATCCTGCGTGATGCTAGATTAAGGGTCAGCTAGGGGATCAGGAGTAAGGAGCAGCAAGGTGGTGGAGAAGGAACGTTGACTCGAGCCTGTCACTGGTCTCGATACGATCACAAGGAAACCTGGTGAAGGATGGATATGGGATCAGGATCATGGGGGCGCTGCTCGCACCTGTTCGCATCTGCTCGTACCTTCCCAAGGAGGGGGTTAAAAAGCGAAGGTGCCCACCAGGTGATGTCGATCACTCTTTCCCCCCCAGGCGCGAATCCATCACCTGCCGTGCACTGCCGTACTTGCCTCCAAGAGCTTAAGGTTGTCTCACTCTAGCCGGAAACGACCGTTTCCTACTTGAAGCTGCCTCCATCCCCTCAATCTGCATCCTTGAAGGAGCTTGAGCTTCTCTCGGTCATTCCTTCCTTCCTTCCTTCTTTCTCTTCTCTTTCTCTCTTCATACTTCTCGCTGCCCGTCATGCGTTTCCAGTGCCTCGCCGTCCTTGGCGCCCTAGCTTCGGCAGTTGAGGCAGTCAAGGTGAACCCTCTACCAGCACCCCAATCCATCACATGGGGAAACTCAGGACCTAAAAACGTCGGATGGCTCGAGTACCGCACAAATGGCAACAGTGCAGAAAGCAAGAACGCAAAACTCCTCAACGATGCCTGGAACAGGGCCTACGACACAATGAGGAGGCTGCAATGGACCCCTGCCGCCGTCGAAAAGCCAATCCCCGAGTTCGACCCTTTCCCCACGCCCGGAAGCGACCAGCATTCCAAGCGCGCAGAGACACCATGGTTGTCGGGCATCCACGTTCAAGTCGAGGACTGGAAGGCAGATCTGCAGCATGCTGTTGACGAGAGCTACACTCTCAAAATTGAGGCTTCTTCCCCGACTGTCGCCATTACAGCGAAGACCGTATGGGGTGCGATTCACGCCTTCACCACCTTCCAGCAGATCGTCATCTCCAACGGCAAGGATGGTCTCATTGTCGAGCAGCCCGTCACTATCAAGGATCACCCCAACTTCCCTTATCGCGGTGTCATGATCGACACGGCTCGCAACTTCATCTCACCCGAGAAGCTCAAGGAGCAGATGAACGGCATGGCTCTCGCCAAGCTCAACGTCTTGCACTGGCACATCACCGACACCCAGTCATGGCCCATCCAGATTAACGCATTCCCTGAGATGGTCCAGGACTCATACTCACCCCGTGAGCGTTACAGTCCCGACACTGTTGCCGACATCATCTCTTATGCACGCGCCCGTGCTATTCGTGTCATCCCCGAGATTGACATGCCAGGCCACTCCGCCAAGGGCTGGGGGCAGATCGACGAGGACCTCATTACTTGCGAGAACAGCTGGTGGTCTAACGACAACTGGCCTCTTCACACTGCTGTTCAGCCGAACCCTGGTCAGCTTGACGTCCTTAACCCCGACGTCTACGATGTTGTCCGCAAAATCTATGCTGAGCTCTCAGAGCGCTTCGCAGACGACTTCTTCCATGTTGGTGGCGATGAGCTGCAGACCAACTGCTTCAACTTCAGCAAGACCATTCGCGACTGGTTCGAGGAGGACAGCTCACGCACATATTCCGACCTGAACCAGTACTGGCTCGACCACGCACTGCCCATCTTCACCTCCAAGAACGCGACTGCTGGGAAGAACCGCCGCCTGATCATGTGGGAGGACGTGCTCTTGTCAGCCGCGTCGCCTGCTCACGAGCTCCCCAAGGACGTCATTCTTCAGGCCTGGAACCTTGGTACAGAGCATGTGCACAACATTACCGCCAGGGGCCACGATGTCATCGTCTCAAGCAACGAGTTCTTCTACCTCGACTGCGGTGTAGGCGGATACGTCACCAACGATCCCCGCTACAACGACCAGACGAACCCCGGCGAGGAAGGCGAATTCACGTTCAACTACGGTGGTCCTGGTGGTTCTTGGTGTGCACCGTACAAGACATGGCAGCGTATTTACTCATATGACTTCACGGCCAACCTCACGACAGAACAGGAGAAGCATGTTCTCGGTGTCACCGCCCCTCTCTGGTCTGAGCAGATTGACGACTCGGTCCTGAGCACGAGGCTCTGGCCGCGAGGTGCCGCTCTGGGCGAGCTCGCGTGGTCCGGAAACAAGGATCCCAAGACGGGCAAGAAGAGGCTCACACAGCTGACGCAGAGGATCCTCAACTTCCGCGAGTATTTGCTCGCCAACGGTGTCGGTGCGTCACCGCTAGTGCCTAAGTACTGCACCCAGAACCCGCACGCCTGCGATCTGTACTATGATCAGGATGCGGTGGAGTAAATTCTCAATTGTCTATACTTTCTTCTTTTCGCATAGGATCCTGAATATATGCCGATCTTGAACAACATACCTTTCCACAATGTGCCGCACATGAGACAAGTCTTGTATCGCGTCGACCTGAGACAGGCAGATATGGTGAGATACATCAACATGTTTTTGTCTCATAGAAAGGACAATGCGATGTTTACACCATGAGCATGACAGCGCATTCCTGCCTGGCGTTGTCTTACACGCCCTCAGCCACATTGAGGCTGCTCAGTTGACAAGATGAATCCAGAATCCTCGCGATGAAGATGCATGAGATTGACATCATGTCGGAGCAACTCTAAACAGTCGGAGGAACTGTTTTGGAATTGCCCGGCGGCCATGGTCGACTAGAAGGAGGCTGAGGCGGATGCACTGATGAGCGGCCGACCGGGCTGCGCCTCAGTGACAAGACGACTAGGGCGCAGAGATGCTGACTTTTGCCAGCACTTCGTTCTCAAAAGGTGAATGCCCGAGCCGAAGGGCGGAATTCCGGCCAACTTACTAGTTTTCCGCGTACCTTTACCTTGTAAATCTCGTCGTCTAAGTCGCTGACTGCATATTTCATGGTGAGGGTCAGATTATCGGCGCCGGATGGGTAGGGAGTACGCGGAAAAGATGTCGTCGACAGTCGCGCAAGACGGAGAGGAAGACGGCATTCTACTATGAATCAAGATACAGAGTGGCTTGGCTGTCGGGGTAAACTTGATGTATCAAGAAGACTGGACTTGAAGCCTACGGCGTGGACTTGAGGCCTCGTGTATAAGTATCAGCAACCTGCGCCTGTTCAACATGAGACTTCAATCTAAACCATCAGACCAAGAAAGCATCCTTCAAAAACACCTTCAGCATGACTTTTGCAGTACCTCTCAAAGCAATGACAGCCCTCGCTGGGCTCGTGGCCACCGTCTCGGCGACACCTTGTCCTCCGACGCTCCCAATCGTTGACTTGGGCTATGTGCGTGTTCCTGATATCTCATGACCATTTTGCTACATCAAGACCATATACTAACTTTCAGTCAGGAACGGCACCAAGCCTTGACCTATGACAACACGACAAATAGCTACCTCTTCCAAAACATACGCTACGCCCAACCCCCGACCGGCAACTTCCGCTTTCGAGGCCCCCAGCCTCCCCTGCCGGACTCCAATCGGCATATCATCCGCAACGGCTCTGAGCTCCGCGTGTGCCCTCAGGGTATACCGGAGTGGCAGTTCAAGGCTACGTCCGCAGCGACCAAGTTTTCGAATCCGAATGAGGAGTTCAGCATCGAGGCGTGGGTCGAGACTATAGTGAATGCGAAGGTTCCAGAGGGGTTCAACATCAACAATGGAACGACTGAGGACTGTCTGTTCCTGGATGTTCATGTCCCAAAGAGTGTATATGAGGGGCGAAAGAAGAAGAAGAACGGAAAATCTGGCGCTCCTGTGCTAGCTTGGGTATGCACATACTCAACTGAAGCAAAGAATCCAACGACTGACTTGCTCCTAGATCCACGGCGGCGGCGGTGTCCTCGGCGCAAAGTCTGGATACCCCGACCAGTACATGGTCCCCAGCGGCATCCTCTCCCGCGCCTCCTCCCAGGGAGAAGACCTCATCTTCGTCGCCATCAACTACCGCCTCGGCGCACTCGGCTACCTCGATAGCCCCGAGGTCCAAGCCGATGGCGACGCGAACATTGCGAACCTCGACCAGCGGGCGGCTCTGAACTGGATCCAAGATAACATCCACCTCTTTGGAGGCGATAAGCACCGCGTCACTGCCATGGGCGAGTCCGGCGGCGGCGGCTCCATCATCCTCCAGATGGCCGCGGAAAGCGAGAAGTACGGTCCTACGCCGTTCGCGAACGCCATTATCCAGAGTCCGGCGATATCACCCACCGGTAAGACTCGCAAGGGTTCTTACCAGGAGTTCCTTGCGACCTTGGGCGTGGAATCTCTGTGTGAAGCTCGCGCTGCTGACTCAAAGTCTGTCATTGCCGCCAACGCGAAGCAAGTGGGTGAGGCGCCTCCGTCGACGTACATGTTTGGCAACGCCATCGACTCTTCACTCATTCCGTCTTCGCCCATGTCTATTGTCAGTCAAGGAAAGTTCGACAAATCCGTCAACGTCCTGATGGGGCACAACGCCTGGGAGGGCGCCTTCTTCTTCGATCCTGAGGTCAGCGATGATGAGGGATTTGCCGGCTGGATCGAGGATTCGGTTCCGGGCTTGAGTGAGGGGCAGATTGGCGAGCTGGTGGACGCTATATACCCGGCGGTGTTTGATGGATCGGTTGGGTATGGGAGTCAGGCCGAGAGACAGATGATGGTCTGGGCTGAGGCATACTTCGACTGTAACTTCCAGCTGATGAGCGGGGCTATCGGAGGCAAAGGCTATGCCTGTAAGTGCTACATCACAGCTTCTTTTCCGCGCCCTCATCCCACTCTCAAAAATATTGACTCTTCATCTACGCCAGACCGATTCAGCGTCCCTCCGTCATTCCACACCCAAGATCTGCGATACACCTTCAACGCGCCTGGAAAGCAGGTCCCCTTCCCCGAAGCGCAGGCGGATCTGCAGGCCGCCTTCGTGAGCTTCGCTCAGAGCGGTCTTCCGAAAACCGCCGAAGGCGAAGAGTTCCCTCAATGGGGAAGCGAGAGCAACTTGATCGAGATTGGGGCGAAGGGTGCTGTGGCTGGGGTGGATGGTGTGAACAGCACCCGGTGCGCCTGGTGGGCTAATGTGTAAAGCGACAGGCTGCACTACGTGAAAGCAAGACGTTGAGCAATCGAACACGCGACGTCGAAAGCTTGACTTCTGGAAAGGCGAACTTTCGGAACGGTGGGACCGGATCGTGGATTGTGGAGTTGAACATCGTGTTAGTGCCGGCAGTTGACTTACACCAAGCAAGGGCCTCGGGTTGGGGCGGAGGAAAGATTACCAAGAACTACTTTTAATGTGCGGCAGCTGTTTCACTTCTCCAATTATAACCTAGAGCGATAGACTACCAAGAGATGGCGAGGGTATTTCCGTCAAAAGAGTGTTCCAGCGAAATGCCATGCTCAACTTGCGCCATCGCCTACTCATTGTTCGAGTCCAACCTGAGCATATACAAGACAGTCTCACCACTGTCAGTGAAAATCGTCCCCCTCGGTCGTTCTGAGATCTAAGCCTCAGTCGCCATGTTTCGCTCTGGCGCCGGTCCCTCGTCGTGCTCAACATGGGCGTCCTTGAAGAGCGGGGGGCAGTGTGCATCCTTCCTGAAAAAGACGTAACGTCTGATAGCCCACGGAAGGACTGTTCCGAGATGATACTTGGCCATGGTGCGGTCGGGAACGGCGAAGACGTAGTCCAGCTCCTCCAGGGTCTTCTGCTTCGTCTCAGGGAGGAACAAGAAGATGAGGAACCATGCGACCAAGTTGAGTCCGGCATAGAAGCCAAACACCCCTGTCGGCTTCATGGCTCGGAGCATTCGAGGAAGTGAGATGGACAGAACAGACGCCCAGAAGTTGTTTGTTGCTACAGCCCATGCCATTCCGACTTCTCTGTGTGACAGTGGAAAGACTTCAGCCGAGTATTGGAAGGGAACCGGACCCTCGCCTGTGAATAGTCAGATTCTACACTTCTTGTCCGGGAATTGATCGGACTCTTACCTGGGGAGTAGAAAGCTGCAAAGATGTAGATGAAGGTGGCGACTGCGGCCAGTCGTGGTGTACTCTCTTTCTGATCGCCGTCAATCAAATAGCAGAGACCAGCGACCAACAGCGACCAGAACATATTGGGAAAGGTGAAGAGGAGCAGTGAACGACGCCCAAAAGTGTCAATGGTGTACACAGCCGGCCAAGCAAAAAGGAAGTTGATGAGGCCAAATCCGAAACTGGCCCAGAGCGCTGTGTATGCACTGACGCCGCTGGCTTCGAAGATGGTACCACTATAGAAGGCGATGATGTTGATGCCGCACATTTGCTGAGCAATCATGACGATACCGGAAGCCCAGGTAGCTCGTCTGATTCTGGGCACTGTGAACAGCTCAACAAAGCGGGTGAAGACACTGCTGGTGGTCTTGAGTCCTGCCTCCTCAACCATGATTTTCTCCTGCTCAAGCAGGCAGTGCATGTAGTAAAGGTCACGGGCCGCTTGCATAGGTGTGTTTCGAAGCTTGCAGAGCGAATTGTAGGCGTCGACATACCGGCCCTTGCTCATCAGCCAGCGAGGCGACTCCGGACAGAAGAAGATGCCGATGACGAGAGGGACAGCAGGCAAGAAAGCAGATCCTAGCTGTAGTCGCCATGAGATGGATCCCGTTTTGCCAACCGCCAGATTGGCACATGTGCCAGCGAAGATACCTGTGCATGTCAGACACCTCTTGTTCTACCCACATCCTTGTGGTTCGCTTACCGAAAGCTGTCCAGACTTGCCACGACATGGTCAAAGCTAAAATTTGTCAATGCCTTTTCTGAGAGGCATGGCAGGGCGATGGCTTACCTCCCCGAATGACAGTAGGGGCATTTTCAGCGGAGAATACGGGGACTGTGACTTCCTTCAGGCCCATACCGATACCAAGTAGCATGCTGTAGCAGGTGTTAATCTATGTGAGCAACTGGATCAAAATAGCACGGGGAGCTTACCGAGTCGCAATCAGCTGCCCCCAAGTTTGAGACACGGCCATACCGATTGGAGCCAACAGCGAAAAAACGGCACCGATCCAGATGGTAATGCGACGGCCAAAGAGGTGGTTCAGAGGATCCGAGAGCCATCCAGCAAAGAGCCAGATGGTGATGTAAGGCATCGCATTGATGATCCCTTGAATCCATTGATTTTTTGCGCAGGTTCCAGAGTTCTCATCGGGACCGCAAGATGAGCCAGCTGCATTTGGGATGCCGAGAGCTTCTGGGAAAGAAAGATTGGCACCGTTAGATCCTGTCTAATGAACGAATTAGCTCATGTATGTCTGGACGCCAGCTCAGGCCGGGATGAGTAGACATAGTATAAGAAAAGGCGAGTGGGCGCGCACGTGAAGAGGAAGAAGTATCAGTCATGGGAAATCTGCTTAACTTACTTGATCCCATCCTTGGATGGCAGCAGCAATGGAGTTCAGGAAGATGGTATAGTAGAGTGGCCAAGGGTGGTGCCAACGGCGGAGAACCTCTTCACTCAAAGCCTGGCGGTCATTCTCGTCCAGATCTTCCTCATCTGCGAACCCAGCAGGGTTCTGCGCGATGATTGCACCTTTGCGCAGGAACGTCAGACTGTCCTCGGGCAGACCTTTGTCACGATGGAATTCGGCAACGTTCTTCAGCAACTGAGCGCGAGAGATGTCCTTAAGAGGGTTACGAATCTCGCCTTCGAAATTGGCAGCGAGAGTTTGAACAATGGACTTGCGTCGCTCCTCCTCGGGGACCTTGTTGAAGGCACCGTTCTTGTCGGAGACATGAAGCTTCCTGCGAGTGAGAGAGTTAGAAAGCCGAGCCAGTTTGGACATGGAGATGCTGTGCAGCTTCGGCAGTGAATGATGCTGCAGCCAAAGCCTTGAGGAAGAACAGCACATACTCGTCTTCAACCTGAGAAGCTTCGGGCTGCTCAGGGCCGCTACCGGGCCTGATCTCTTTCTCGGGCTCACCAGACATGATCACTATCGGCCGTCACCAGAGGAATCAGCTTGAAAGCCCCCGAAGATAGAGGTGGATGTAAAGCGCGAAGAAAATTTGGAGAGGATTTGTGAGAAGGAAAGAGTGCGTTTGGGGGTTTGGAAGAAAAGTGAAAACAGCTGAACAGGCGGCAGGCAGCTGCGAGTGCAACTGCTACGACGGGCCGGGGGGAGCAGCTGCTTTATTCGAGGCCACAGGATGGCATCACCTCGAGCTGCAGGTTCACTGGGATTCTTAGCCACCGAGGCCATCATTCGATCCAACCGTCTCTGCGACAAAGCCACCCACACCCCGTGAGGTCATCGCTCAACTCCGAATTGTTGCATGCAGTCAGGGTAGGGAGGTAGGTGTGCTCCCCGCACCTTAACACTGCGCCGAGGGGAGCGAGCTTTGTGATGTTGCTGATGAACATCGGCAGCCCCATGCACCACTGGTCCAATATCGCCAATGCAACCTTGACAGGGGCAGCTCCAAGCTCGCATACTCGTTACCAAATACCGCTCCTAGCTTCATCATCCCTGCACTTAATGCCCGCGACCAGAAGTACCGTGCCGCCCCCCCACCGGACGAATGCCATCATCCTATACACATTGAGCGTGGCGCGACAATCCTCTTGGGGCTGCCACACGGTCCAGAAAGGTCTGAGTCGTCGAGGGTGGACCCATTCATTGACCTGTCCTGCTCGTGATTCAGAGCGGACGCGAAAAGGACCAGGCGCTGTCAGCGCCCAAGGCGATGACCGATGCAGGCTATGGCGCCACTCAGCATTCCTCGCCAAGCCGGCAGCGAGGAACAGGCTAGCTGCGAGACACCATGACAGCACAGGGACGGGGCATAGCCGCTCGATCTGAAGTGTCAAATGTCTTCACCCAGCCAAGCTCGATCGCCCAGCCAGATCGCCCAGCCGCTAGTCGGGACAAGTCCGAGCTGAAGCGATCACGATTGCAAATGCTCCTTTGCCAATGCCCCGACAACCGATGTGCTCTCGCTGAGGCTTGAGTATCCTTTCACTCGGCACGATAGTATCGATGTCGATGAGTGCATTCCCGCCGACAAGAGCGGTCACGAGGACACGACCTGAGATGGAGGGAAGCGAGCCGCTATTGAATCTGGGGAATTAGCGCCATGGTGGGAACGAAAACATGGGGTTGAAAGCCGGCTGTCAACGTGCGCATCACTTTCTTCCCTTGCCTCTCTGCTGCCTTTCAATCAACGACAATGATGGCGCCCGCACATCATCGTAACTAGACTCGTTTCGGTCGCACACCAACCATCAGAGTCGCTTGTTGCCTTCCTTCATGATGCAGGCTGTCTCGCTCTCCCTGCCGCCCTCCCGAGCCCCTCATTCGCTTCCGACTGTGGTGCATCCTTCTCAACTGGTGGCGTAAGCCTCGTTTGGCGGGGGACGAAATTGTCATTGATCTTCGATCATCTTTTACTTTCTCGAAGAACTTGACAGCGTCGAATGGCGGACTCTTGACCGAAATGGCGGGCTCACAACAGCTCGATGACGACGGCACCTCGCTACGATTGATCAAAGTGACGAATATTATCGATTAATCTACCAGTTCAAGCCACCATTCATGAATCCAAGACCTAAGGTCCGAGAATAATGCTTGCGGCAATCGAAGGCCATTGGCTGACCGTTCGGCACGCCTTGTGTCACACCACCAAGTCTCGAAAGGATCTCGCCCCAATACGCAGGCCGGGTCTGACATGGTTTCTTACATACGAGCAACCAATACACCGCTGCCCACCTTAACCTTGTTTCGACAGAATGTAACGCAAATTAGGCACCAGTATTTCCGGCATCCTCGGTGGCTGGCCTCGTCAGATCCTGCATATGGAGCGGAGCCGATTTTTCAGCTCAGTAAAGCTCGTTGCAGTATGTGCCAAATGTCAACCCCCTAAGATCGTGGAAGTCGAGTGACTTTCCCTTCGGACATGTCTGCGATGACCTGCAGCGCGACTTGTCGTGACTGTGCATTGTGCTTTGTAAGTGGGTGTCCCGCATGTTGTTATACGAGCAAAGATTACTTACGATGACTCGAGAGTAGAGAACGCCAAAGCTGGCAAAGTAGAGGTGATCATCTGATGCAGCCTCGATGTCAGCAAGCAAAACTCAAGTCTTCAAAGCAGTGAATAATGGGGTTAAGGCATGGTCTTACGTCCTGAGCTTGTTGCGACCCCAGGCAACTCCCCTTCAGCGTCACCCCCGGCCATTCCAACGTTTACCAAGCTGGCTGCGGTTTCGGAGTCGAGAAAGCCTGTTTGCTGGTAGAGCTTGGGCAAATCTATGTTCTTGTACCCTGTGGCCATCACGACTCCATCCGCCTGTAGAATTTTCTCCTCTTGACTTTGAGGATCTCGTACTACGATTCCACCTTCAGTGAAACGTTGAGCCTCCCCTCTGGCGATGCGGATTTGGTCTCGCATGACCAAGTCAAAGACCCTGGGCTGATCCATGTAGAAAGATCTGCCCCTGTTCTCTATGGCTCGAACCATGAGATTCGCGGTCCGGTCGACCATATAGCCCTTGGATTCTAGCTCTTGATATCTGTCCTTGAGCTCTTCGATCTTCGCCGCAGCTACGCCGGTCATAAAGTCCCTCGCAACCGCCGTGGGTAGCGTTTGACCAACAAAGTCTGCAGCTTCGACCGTCGAAGTCATCTTGAAGGGCGCCGAAACAATCGGGAAGACATCTTTGAAGTCATAGAGAGCAGTTGGGCTACGTTGCAAGATCGTAACACTGGCAGCACCATTGAGTGCGAGGTCCTTCGCGATGTCATGGGCTGAGTTGCCGGAACCTACGACGATTGCGTGCCCATCCTTGTATGGCGCAGCTGTGCGGTACTCTTCCGAGTGCTGTACTGGACCCTTGAAGAGATGTTGATTCTCTAGAGTGGGCTTGTTGATGTTATCCTTGTTGACGATGAAGCCTGTCGCAAGGACGAGATTTCTGGCCAGCAGCGTTCCCTCTTGACCTGTCTTTACGTCGGTGACGAGAATGCTCCAGATCTTCTTGGATCTGTCGAAGCTGCTGCTGCTCACACTCACGCCCGTGAAGACCGGCAGCTTGAGCTCGGCCACAGCCGCAGTACAGTAGTTCCTGAGTTGCGGACCAGTCATGAATTCGGAATAGTCGCCATTCTTCGGGACTGGGAAGAATGGGAGCTGCACCATTCCCTTGTCGTGGTGAAGTGTTGCGCCGTTGTAACGATTGGCCCAGTTCTGACCAACGCATGCCTCGCTCTCGAATACGGCAATGTCGGCACCGCCAGCCTCTAGCATGATGGCATTGGCCAGGCCGCTCATGCTGCCTCCGACTACTACGGCATCGAGAACATCGTGCGGGCTCAGATTGGGGAGGCCTTGTGAATGTGGTTGTCCCCTTTGAGATGCTTTGATGGTCGAGGGTCTTTGCCGAGGAAGCTGCTCGAACTCATGACCGATCAGTGAATCGGCCGCTGACCTGCATATCCAGATTTTGTACTCTATTTTGTCTCCATGGTGAACCGGCACAAGCTTGGCTACGGCAACGTTATTCATCGCCGGGGTTTCGGTCTTGAATGCGAACGGCACGTCAAGCGTCGCAAGCTGAGGGGCCATCCTGTGCCACGTCGGCTTCAGGAGGTATGTCGCATTTTCGTCTATGGTGAAGTCGGTGGGCTTCTTCGTAGGTGCCATCTCCCTCCATGCCTCCACGATGGCATCCCGTCCTCGAAGAGTGCGTCGATCGAATGTCAGGGAGAGACTGTCACGCCACCAGGCAACATCCTCGAGGAAGAGGTCGCCAAAGGCGTCCCAGTCCTCGTTGGAGATAGCGCTCGAGAGTCGGTCAATAAATATTGACGCTTCTTTGGCAGCATCGATCTGGTCTTCCTGGTCGAAAACTGGGACGTGCGGGATGCCAGACTCTAATGAGGCAACCGAGACTAATGTCCGAGCTGGAGACATGCTGGCGAATAGTTCGATAATAGGTAACGAGACCTCAAGGAGTATATATTGGTGGTACTGATTGAGTGAATTCTTTCAGTATTTTGGGCTCACTACGCGAATGATCGTGAGCGATGACAGCTCAAGTTTATAGTCCTGCGGTATAGGATCACGGTACATAGCTACTTCGACTTACACCGGCCCTCTGGCGGCTTACCTCCGCCAAGCTAATCGAACTATCAGATACCCCCTGATGTCGGGAATCTTACCAAGTCCGAAGCGCGTATGTTCTCGCAACTTATGGTGGATTACCCATGCCTTCCCTTGCTCTTGGCCCCGTGAAGCAACACGCCCGGCCTTAGTAGTTCAGCCAGGCGCACCGTACTGCTTGAGACATTATTGACCGAGGGAACCGTAAGCCAACTCGCCTGGTCCAAGGATCAGATTTTGGGGGCAACTTACTTCTGCTTGTGGAGGGCGGCTTTGGGAATGGCAAAGTTTCAACGCCCGGAGTTTATGGAGCTTCATTGTCCGGGGAGCCCAGAACTAGTGGGTGATTCGGCGCGTTGAGGCTGTGATTGGTCTGGTATGGGGAAGGAGAACGGCGGCACGAGAACGAGACCGAACACCGTCAGCACCAAGGGAGTGATCACGATGTACTTCTTCCTTCATCCCGCATCTTGGGTGCAAGGCGTATTGGCTGATTGCGGATGCCGCTTGACCCGGCTAAGCTAGTGACGTTCGCTGCAACGAGAGCTTTAATCAGCTCCTCGATCGCGAAATTATCATTTCGGCGTTGATCTTGTCTCTTGGGATCCCGTGCTTGCCGCGAGTCTCTCGTCAGCTATAGAAAAACATGCTTGACTAAAAGCTAGGGTCTAACGTGTTGGCGTATCCGGCCTCGCGACATCAACGACGTTGTCTTCCATGCTCAGCTCAAAAGCGTAAAGGGTATGCAAAAGAGTCTCTTCTCAACGAACAGGAAGTCTCATTGTCGCCTTCCGTTCTCCATAACAAGATTGAGGGTCGATGTTGCGGTTTAGCTCAGGTCAATATCTCGGGCCGCGCGACTCCAGGGTCTCGACGTGCGATCCGGAGATAAGGCTGATATTCCCAGTTGCGCTAGAACCTCATTGTATACATAACACGGACATAGCATTCGAAACTCCATTCTATGACGAAGTTGTCGCAGGAAGACTTCAGAACTGCTTGAATGCATTGTACGTGGCCAATTGGCATGGTCCTGGTGAGCCGATATTCCGGGCGGGCTCTCTGACATCCAGGATACTAGGCAAGAACTTCCCGTCGCACAAAGCTGTGGTCTCCTACACGAGTAGGCTTTCATTGATGCCATGAAAGTATCATAGATCTTATTTTGCGTCATATCCAGATTGTCACCTGCTGTCGTTCGGCTCAGCCGTGAAGGGAAACTTGGTCGAACATTAGCCAGTCTTCACTCTCGACTGCTCGGGGCTTGAACATGAGCGTTCAAGACGACGCAATGTGACGAGGTAGGTCAAGGTCGCTAGTCTGCATGGGCGCATCAGTAAAGCCTGCGACGCAGCACAAGGAGATAAGAGACTCACGCGAACAGCCCTTGGCAGCATAACAGCGCCCGGCACATTACCCTGAGCCTTGTCTCCGAGTTGATACACTCTTCCCAGGTCACAGCGAACTCGCTTTTCTCCAGATCTTCGCGTTGGCAACTAACACGGAAAACCCCATGGTAGACATATGCTAAGCCCAGATTCTGGAAGAGCGCAAGTGCGCACACGCACATAGAGACGAACTTGTTCTTTGGCAGTTCATTCAGTACCTTCACGTAGATGTAGAGGCTCTGAGCAGAGTAGATTATAGGAAACAGCGACTAAAGATGGGTTTGCACGTGAGCGATATGTAAAGGTGATGGGCAGAGGGGGCGGATGGGGAGAGGAGCAGGAAGAACTAACGGTGACACAGGTGAGGGCGATCTGAACGCCGTCGATTGGAGCCTCCTGGCTGTAATTGAAGCGCTTGCGGCTGTGGGAGTCGAGGGTGAAGATGGCGATGCAGAGACATATGGAAACGGCGGGGATGATGATCTGGAGCCAGAGAAGGTTGGTGAGGAAGCGGCGTGAGCGGGAGCCGGGCGGGAGATGGCGTGTTGAGGACGTCCCAGCCTCTTGGGTTGCACTGGTCGTGTTACGCATTGCCGACTTTTGATCGACTCCCGAAGGAGCCTGGTGCGATGGGAGCGACATGTCGAAGCTTGCGCCGTTACGACTCGCTGTCTTCTGGAGGGTCTTGCAGGTTGAAGCTGCGATGAAGGCGAGACGTCGATTGTCAAGTGGTGAGCTCCACCGTCGCTAAGGGAGCTGTTTGCTGCGCCACGGACGTATCCATTTATTCAGGCACGTTAGTTTTCACGCATGGTTATCAGATATCTCGAGAGGCACTGCGTAGAATATGGTAGGATTTAAAATGGTAATTGAGGCAAGCTGATATTCGGTATGGTGATGCTGTGATCTGGGAGGAAGGGTGACACCAGAAGGGTAAGATTAAGACGGGCAGTGATGACCATCCATCAGAGCTGCAGGGAAAGCAACCAGATCAAGGTATACGCATCCAGAGTCACGATTGTCAGCTCCAGTAATCTATTGAATCGCAGTTGAAGCAGACATCATGAGTTTGCGGCACCAAAATCGCGTCGACCGTTGTCGCGTGCGCACAGCCGAGGCTACGCGCGCTTGCGCCGATCACTTCACAGGCTTTTGTCTCTGGTGGTGGAAAAGTAGCGTCGCGTCAAGGGCATCCAATGCCGAGGACCATGACGTCGTGAACTCCAACCTCGCATCACCACCCAGCGCAACCTGTGCTCGAACTGCAACTCATTCCAGAAATTGCAGCCACGATAAGATCTGAAGGATTGGCATTGGACTTTTATTCAGGGGTTACTGTCAATTCATCACAGCGCAATGGCGCCATCCGCTGCCGCATGGGATGCCCTTGGCCATGCCGCCTCCGGCTCCCTGGGCACTGCACTCTCGACCGCCACCCTCTACCCCATGGACCTCGCAATAACCCGTCTCAAGGCTCAACAACAACAAAACCTCCCTCCCAAGGAACGCCATGAAGGTATCGTCGACACACTCCGCGACGTCCTCGCCAACGAAGGCGGCTTCACCGCGCTCTACAGCGGTCTAGGCCCAGACGTCGCAAAGTCCATCGTCGACAGTTTCCTTTTCTTCGGGTTCTACAACTACCTTTGTCCAAGACATAGAAAGCCACGGGTTTTGGAGGAGCTAGGGCTGGGTGCGCTGGCTGGGGCGTGTGCAAAGGCGGTCACGACGCCAGTATCGAATGTCGTTACGCTGAAGCAGGCCGAAGCCTCGGCGAGCAACAATGAGAGTTTCTGGCAGACTCTTAGGGGGATACTCAAACGCTCCGGACCCTTGGGGCTCTGGTCGGGATACTCGGCGACGTTGATCTTGACCCTGAACCCCAGCATCACCTTCTTTGTCAATCGAAGACTGGCCAAGAGAATCTTACCAGCACTTGAGGAGGAGGATATCCCTGTCGCATGGGTGGCTTTCTTGCTTGCAGCCTCGAGCAAAGCAACGGCGACAGCCCTGACGTATCCCTTCCAAGCAGGGAAAACCAGGCTGCAGATGGCCAGCAAGGAAGAAGAGGGCGCCGACGCAGAGGCTGCTGTGTCGGAGAAGGAGCAAGTTGCCGAGAAGAATCAGTCCGTCGCTCAGAAGATATGGCGGCGAATCTTAGACCTCATCGACAAGTCCATATTTGGTGTCTTGATCCACATGCTGAGACAGGAGGGCGTGCGCAGTTTATACACTGGTCTGCAGGGCGAGCTTCTCAAGAGCTTCTTCAGCCACGGCCTGACCATGTTTGCCAAAGGTCTCATCTACAGGCTCTTCGTTAAGCTCTGGATCAAGGCGGGTCCCCGACTTCGTCAAGCAAGACTGCGTGGGAAGCCGTGATAATGACACGATAGTCATATCATTCTGGGCCTCGTTAACACGTACCTCAAAGTCGGCATACCTCGCCAATCAGCACTGGAAAGCAACGCTGGATTTCTGAATTGTACTCGCACCACGCGCTGAGAAGCCTGTCCCCTCCGACTTGAGAGGTACCAGCCCCAGGGGCAGAGCATCCTTCTCCCCGGACGTCGGGGCTTTTCCTGACACAGGGGCATCGCACGTGAAGCATGAGACGGGTTCCCCTGGCGTCCTGCCCTTCGGTGCGAGGAACTGGCGCACGCACTTCTGGCAGAGAACATGGCCGCATGGCTTAGCCATGGTTGCGTTGGAGGAGTTGGAGAGGATCTTGCGGCACGACGGGCATATCCTCCGCTTTTCATCGATACCACCACCTTTGGATTCGGCGGACTCCTCTTCAAAATGAAGCTCGATGAGTTTTTGGAGAGTAAGCGGATGGGTATTGTGTTCGTTAGAGGCAGGACAGGCAGGTGTTGACTTGGCTTCGGAGGATGAGGGTTTCAGCTTGCTAGACTGTGTGTCGGGAGTCAATGAAGGCGTCCAGAAGGATGGGAGGGCCGGTTTTGCAGCCTGTGACCAACGTTAGCGAGCTGTTCGTAGAGATCAAGAGATGGAGCAACTGAGCGCACCTTTTCGTCATCAATCGCCTTCCTGGCCTTGGCCCTGTCCTCCTGGGCTATGCGACTGAGTTCATCTTCGTCCAGGGCGAACTTCCGCTTTGCCCCAACCACCAATGCCGTGCTGTCGCCATTCTGCGGTTGCTCTTCTTCTCTCTTCTTGAGGTCCGCCGTCGCCTTTCCACCCTTTGCCGTCTTGTTTGCCCCCTCCAAGCCAGCCTGTGTCCTCTCAAAGTCCCTCACCGCCCTCTCCTGCTCCTCTCCCTCTTCCTCCAGCCTCAATCTCTCCCTCTCCTCCTCGGCCAGCTTTCTCGCCCTGTCCGCGCGCTTGAGCTCCTTCTTCTGGGCAATGAGGTTGGCTAGGGCGCATTCTCGGCAGAAGATGTCGCCGCGCTGGCAAGCGACAGGATCGCGGGCGATCTCAAGACAGAGGTTGCAGGAGCCGAAGGGGAGGAAGGACTCGCGGTGGAGGCGGGCGGAGGAGGAGGACCATGCGGATTTGGCGAGGGCGCGCTCGTGGGAGGTGAAGACGGGCCGGGAGGTGTTTCTCTTGCCTGGAAATTGGTTAGCAATTGACTTTGCAGAATTGTATGAATTCTGTGGAGGTCTGACTGTGAGACATTGTTGCGGCGATGGCTGGTTCAGGGCCCCTTTCCGTCGACTTGCGAGAGAAGATATGAACGATGTAGGATGTTGAAGTTGCGTTGTTCCAGCCAGGCTGAGGACAAGACGCGAGGCTGAAGTTTTAGTGCTGCAAATCCTCCATAGTCGCTGCTTTCTAGTGGACTGAGCGCTAAGAAAGCCGCTGTGGCGTCCGCCGTGTTTCTCTGCAGCGGCCCCCTGTAACTGACGTCTCTAGAGCTCCACGTGGGGGACCGCCGTCCTCCAAGGCCCGGTTTGGCGCGTCACAAGCTTCACTTTACGCGACTCTTCTTCTTGATCTCGGGTATCGACCCGACTTCCCCGTTTTGCGTCTGACAGGCTGCGCTCATGATGCTCTCATAACCTCGCTTTTCTGGATGTTCAAGACGCACCTCAAGAGCAGCATCCTCGCCTGTACTCTCGATCTGCGTCCAGCCTGTCTGTCTCACTGGGGTCCAGCTTCGAGAACAGCATGGCAGCTACGCCACCACCAGCAAGGCCAGGCCTAACATGGAGAGTCGCTTCCATGGCACTCGCCGGTGCAACCGGTGCTTTGTGTCGCGGCTTCATATACGGCTTAAATAATGTAGAGGTCACTGGGCTGAACAATCTTCTCGACATCTTGGATCGGAGGCGGAAGTACGGCGCAGACAAAGGACTATTGACAGTGTCCAACCACGTCATGGTGTAAGCTCAACTTTTAAACCACGATTTTCCCATTGAGAATGGATGCACTGACAACTCCTAGACTTGACGATCCTATCATGTGGGGGATTCTTCCTATGAAGTACTTCTTCGACACAGAGAACCTTCGTTGGGGACTTGGAGCTCACGACATCTGCTACAAGAACAGGTGAGCATCTATACCAGTCTATATCCTACAATTTCAAAAACTGACACACCATTCCAGGTTCACATCAACATTCTTCAGCATGGGTCAGGTCCTCCCGACCCATCGCAACTGGCACTCGCCCCACGGCGGCCTCTACCAGCCCACCATGACCCAAGCCATCAAGCTCCTCTCCAAACCCTCCGCCGACATGTCCGCTGAGGACAAGTTCTACACCACCACCGGCCAGGATCGCCAGTGGGCTCCCGCCGCCTACTCCGCAAACCGCAACGCCTGGGTTCACATCTTCCCCGAGGCCTGCTGCCACCAGAGTCCCGGCGACACCACCACCCTGCGATACTTCAAATGGGGCGTTTCCCGCCTCATCCTCGAGTCCGATCCAGCACCGGAGTTCCTCCCCATGTTCATCAACGGCACGAAAGGCATCATGGCAGAAGACCGAGGGTTCCCGCGGTTCCTCCCCCGCGCGCGGAATAACCTGCAAGTCACCTTCGGCGAAGCGTCGGATGTTGATGAGCTGTTTGGCGAGCAGAGAAAGGAGTGGAGGAGGCTCGTGAAGGAGGCGGACGGGGACGAGGAGAGACTGCGAACGGGGCCGGAGGCGCAGCAGTTAAGGATCGAGGTCGCAAAGATGGTGAGGGATGAGATTGGGAGGCTGAGAGTGAAGAGTGGATTGCCGGAGGACAAGGATGAGTCGGCGGCGTTGGCCGAGACGTGGGCGAAAGAGCCGAACAAGAGGAGGTTCCAAAGCCCTGTCGATGGGAGCTTGGTGAATCGGCAGTGAGACCCTGCTGCTTCTGCGCCAGTGTATACCACGTCTTATGGACAAATCTCTCAGTATTATTAGAGGAGGCCAGCGAGCATTGTTTCCTCCGGTAACATAAACATATTTCTGCCCTATAGGCCAGTGTGATGTGTGATGTGTATGATGTGCATGGGCCATTCTCATTAGGTTGATGACGATATCTGACAGCATTGAACATCATCAAAGCGCTCTCGCATAAATGACCAAGAAGAAGAAAAGCAATTACGAGAACCAGGTCTAAGTCCAACTCATCCAGCATATCCAGCCTTCCCTGCACCGAGAATGAACTCCGAAAGACAAGTGTCGCCCTTTTGCTATGAAGAAGACCTCCCACTCGAACAGCCAATGTCGATGCTCCATAGGAGAAAGTTGACAAAATTGCGTGCTCCCGAGGGGTCATTGTCGTGATTTTGTATGTACCGTGTGTACAAATCCCATGGTACCCGAACGTGGGTTCCAGCTTGGTTTCCCAGTATGAAATGCGAATAACAGGATAGGAAAGGAATTGGTAGAAGTTAATTCGCGTTAAGCCAAAAGAAGAGGAAAGGGTTCAGGATCCGCCCATAGCCATCCTAGTAGCCGTCGAAGTTCTGCGCGGGAACGCCCTGCTGCTGGTATGCGCGGGCTTGCATAGCCTGGGCGGCCTGTTGCTGCTGAGCCTGCTGGTGCATAACAATATCGCTAAACCAGGGGTGCTGGAGGGCCTCTGCTGCGCTGATGCGCAACTCAGGACGAAGCTGAAGCATTCGCTGGAGAAGGTCGATGCCGGTGTGGTCGATGGCGTGGAGGATGCTACGGAGGTCCTGGGTAGCGTACATTTGGAAGTTGGGTTTGTATTCGGGGAATTGTGTGATGCCCGGCCAGGTGCGCTCGGTCGGAGTACCCATAATGCGAAAGATGCGAACGATCTGGTCTTCGTTCGTGGTACCAGGGAATAGCGGTCGGCCAGTGTACATCTCTGCCATGATGCAGCCGGCGGACCAGATGTCGATGCTGGTGTTGTAGGTCCTGCTGCCGAGGAGGACATCGGGAGCACGGTACCAGAGGGTGACGACCTCGTTGGAAAAGGTGTTGACAGGGATGCCGAAAGCGCGAGCCAGACCAAAGTCACCGAGCTTGAGGCAGCCCTTTGAGTTGATGAGGAGGTTCTGGGGCTTGAGATCCCTGTGGAGGACGCGGTTCTGGTGGCAAAAGTCGATGCCCTTGAGGAGCTGATACATGAAACTCTTGATGGTCGGTGGCTTGAGGGCACCGCGCTCGCCGTTTGTGTCCATGTATCGCTTGAGATCACCGTCCATGTACTCGAAGACTAGCATGAGCTTGTTCTCGGTGTGAATGACATCGTGAAGGCCGACAATATTCTCGTGCTTTAGCTCTTTCATGAGAGAAATCTCGCGGATGGCAGTCGACGGGGTGCCTTCTTCGGAGTCTAGGTGGATTTCCTTGAGTGCGACCAGCTCTCCTGTCTGGCGGTTGCGGCCTTTGAAGACCTGTAGAGTTCATGTTAGCCAGAAGGACACTTCAGCTGTGAGAGTAGACATACTGTGGCGTATGTGCCTTCACCGAGCTTCTCCAGCTGCTGAAAGGAGCTTGGATGCCGTTTTCCGTCCATGATGGGGTATAGAGAGCGATGACCTCGGGTGGCTCAGTGGGATGGGTCGAGGGGCGACAGATGGACGGTGGGCAGTCGTGAGTCTCGGTTGGATGGGTGGTGCGAGAGCAAAGTCGAGCGACGGCGTTTCGAGGAGGAAGAGAATAAATAAAGAGCGATCGAGGGTGGGAAGGAGTGAGAGGAGGGAGGTGCTGTCGAAAGGGTGGAGGTTGAGTCAAGGGCGGCTACTGGAGAAATGTCGTGGCATTGAGTTGAAGGAAGTGCTTGGAGTCATTGCGGCAGTGGGAGCAGCAGCGGGAGCCCCGCCAAAAAGTGAGGTGCGCGAGGGTTGTGCAGGGTCTGGGTTGTCGGAGTTCCGTCAACCATTTGTTACGGTGGTGCTGTCGCCAGATGACGATATGATAAGAAACAGAATATCAGTACAGGAGGTTTCTGACACATTTAGGAACCGAGAATCTTTTCTTCTCACAAGTGAGAGTAGAGGCCCCTCAAGTCTACTCTACTTGCCCTATGGCCTCATGGCCAGGCAATATACCGATCATCCATCCTCGTTCTCAGCTACTCGTCCGCCAATGAGTCGCGCTGCAAGACACCCCCGCACCGCCCATCACTTTACGCCCCTCCCTCTGTCCCCTCAGGCTCCGCTCCCCCTCCATCTATCCGCGCCGTATCTCTCACTCACGCTACTACTACTGCACCGTGACGCCGGTCAGCCGCCTCGTGATACCGTGACGATACACTTCTCCCCCATTCAACTTCCTCAGTTACCCTGGCAAAGTCTCCTTTCATCGTCGTCGCCTTACGCAGTCGTCGCCTGCTCTACCCTGATCGACGTCCCTTCTACCATCCAAATGAACCCCAATCATGCGTCCTCTCCCTGATGCCGACGCCCTCGCTGGCCGGAGCTCTCACCGAGACATCATCAGCCCCCCTTCCCCCCAGATGTCCTGCTTCATCACCACTGAAGCTGCCCTCGACTCTACCGATTCTCAGGACTTGCGATCCCCTCACCGCTTGGGTCGATGGCCCCGTCCAAAGCGCAGCCAAGATCTCTCTTCACATGCCTCTCGTACAGCCGACTCCTCGCCCAACCCGGCACCCCACAGCCCCGCGTCCCTCTCATCCTCTGTCCTCGACGATGACATGCTTCACGACAACATCGCGCCTATGACGCCTGTTCTTGCAGGTCTGTCTGGACCAGGTTCTGTCATCAGCAGCTCTTCGTCGAGGAGAAATTCTTTAACAGCGTCATCACGCGCTGAGAGAGATTCCTCCGTTCCTAGTCTAAGATCCAGTCCTCGCCGTAGCCCAAACCGTCCCGGTCCATCCCCACACCAAGGTGCTCATGAAAGCCCCGAATCGCAACTTATCATGCCCAGTCTTACTGTACCACCCCGCCGGTCATTCTCGGAGGCCGGTCGAACCATCGGCAAGCTGAAGATCCTCGTCACAGGTCCACCAGGTACGTTGTCTATGAACTCGCCAAGGACGTACAGTCTTCCTAACGATGTGGGCAGGCACTGGCAAGACGTCTTTGATTCATTCCATCACGAGGTGCTCTCCGCACATTGTTCACGTTGACCCTGCACGATCGTCCTCATCACCAGCGAGCGAAACCTTCGCCAGTACAAAGCCCCAACCAAGGTGGAAGACGGAGCTCGAGCTGAGCGCGTCAACTCGAAGGAGGCGTTCCTCAGTAACGGCTTCCGATGAGGTCCTAGACAGGAATATTTGCTTCGTCGACACCACGAGCGCTTCATCAGCAATCCAGGTTAGTCTCTTGTCTGTGGGCTTTTGGCGCTCATCCTCTTCTTTACTAATACCAGCTCAAGCCTACACATGCTGCGTTGCAATACGTAGAGAACCAAGTCACCCCGATCTTGTACAAGTCTTTAGATGACTCCGACCTCTGGTCCCTTCTTATCAGCGGCTCCCAGCCAGCTGTTGACGTTGTGCTGTACATGGTCCCAATTAAAGGTAGGTCATTCAGCGACATCCCCAATTCCCCGCCGGTTTCATTCTCACATGTTTATAGGCCTCTCGAACAGCGACTTCGATGCTATGAAGCGCTTGCAAGGCTTCACTAACGTTGTCCCAGTCTTCGCCCGGGCCGACGAACTCGGTGAAATCGAGCTTTCTTCCGCCAGGGCGGCAACGAGAGCCAGGCTGGAGGCCAGCGAGATCAAATGCTTTTCTTTCGACGGGCCAAACGCACCAATCGAGCTGTTCTCTGTTTCGAATGTCACACAGCCCGACCTAGACGAGATGGATGCCAGCACATTGATGCGATCCGAGTACGAGCAACCTTTGACACATTCCGACCTTGACCGGTTGGTAGACGTGATGATCAGTGCAGAGGGCAGTGCTTGGCTGCGGCACACGAGCGCCCTCAAGACTCTCAAATGGTGCAGAGAGAACAGGCAGGCAAGCGCTCTGCAGGCCATGGTTCATCAGCCATCGACGATTCCGCACTTGCGCTTCAACGGATTTCACGGCATAGACGCCTACACTGCCGCACAGTGGTGGCAAAGGGTGGAGGTCACGGACTGGGCACAGAGCCTGCGACGAAGTCTGGATGCGCAAAGCTCTGGCTTCACCCATCCCAGCAACGCCCTGGAGGTCCGAGGAAGCGACCCAGCCAAGAGCGTGGTCAAGCACGACAGGAAGGGCCGAAAGCACAGATCACGGCAATCACCGAGCCCTACGCATCAAGATCCTCTCGGTCTGCTTGATTGGGTTGCCAACATGAGACAAGGTGGCAAGCTGACGGCGGAGCTGCTGAGCGGTCTTGGCGTTGCTGCCGCCTTCACGGCCTGGCTGCACATGTCAGACTCGGCGTGTCATCGCGAGATGGCGTCGGTGCCGCGAGGGCTTGTCGGATGGTGGTGGGACTTTGTGTAGGTTTGCATATCTGGAAAACGACGGAGTTTGCGGCGTTTGGAACTGTATACCCTGACCTATACACCTCACTTAGATGAATGTTGAATGAGAGTACGAATTTTCCCTTTGCATGGCGGATGGTGACGTGGGCTATTGTAGGCTAGTTTCACTTTGTTTCCTTTTCGATCCCCAGTGCCTGAACTGCCTGTCGCAAGTCAGGCACATCGTCCGCCGCCTTATCAACGTGCGCCCACTTCACCACTCCCTCCCCATCCACCGCAAAAGCGCCGCTGATCTGCCAGCGACTCCCGCTCTCAGCCGCCGTATTCCAGATCCCCTCCTGCTTTCCCAGGCGGTACACTGAGTAGAGAACCCAGGGGCTTGCCATGTGCCAGACACTGGAGACGCCGAGACCCCACTGGGCGTAGAGGTCGCGGGAGTCATCGACTAGGACGTCGACATCCCATGCGCCGCCAACCTGAGGGATCCAGCGCTCGGTGGAGGGAGCGTCGGAGTGGGATACGGCGATGCAGTGGAGAGATGGGTGGGTGGTGGAGAGGGTTGTGAGAGCTTTAAACGTCTTTTCAGCGACTGAGAGTAAGTGTTAGTGAGGCTGCGACAAGGGGCTCAGAATGATGTTTAAAGGTTTGCGTACATGGGCACCCGCAGTGACGTAAGAAGACCACGATGGTAGGCTTTCCATCTGGGAAAGGCAGCTTTGAGGAAGATGGTGCTTGGGAGCCAACTTGAACGGGGTCGGCAATGGTCTTGTGCTCGGGTGTCTTGAGTGTTGCCAGCTCCTGCTTGAGTGATGACTGTGGCGGTGGGGGTCTGCTCTCTGGCTGCTGTGTGGAAGCCATGATTTTGTGAATTATACAGTGGTTCTTCGGTTTCTGATGTTTATCAAAGGGTTCAGGGATGCGATGGTGGTGTAAGTGGTGTTGCCAAGGGAGGAAGGGTCCAGCAGGGGTGAGGTCATCGACACCATCTTCATCCACTAAAATTCGAAGTCAAGATGAGCTACCCTGTATGGGACACACCCCACGAGAGTGCGAATTTGTTCATTCACTTATGGTGTCTTCACGCGGCAAAGTCATTATTGTCCTAGTCTGTAATTTCAATGATACTTGCTCATACCTGTAGATAAGCAACAAGCTCTGAAATGTATACCCGGTGATTTCGGCAAGAAAGTGGGCCGTGGACTTGCAACCTCTGTCGTCCATGGCTGCTCATGACCCTCACTCAGACTTACTTTTCGACATGGCCATAAACCTTCAACATTCACAACCACAGCCATGCGTGAGATTGTTTCCCTCCAGCTGGGCAACCTGAGCAACTACAACGCCACTCACTTCTGGAACGCTCAGGTAAGCTAGCGATCATTATTTGCAAGCAGAAGCGTTAAAAACACATTGACTGATCTGTTATGGGCAGGAATCATACTTCACATATGCCAGCGATGACAAGGCTCCTGTAGACCACGATGTTCACTGGCGTCCTGGCGTCGGCGCTGATGGCTCCGAGACCTTCCTTCCTAGAACGGTCGTCTACGATCTAAAGGGTGGCTTTGGGTCGTTGCGCAAAATCAACGCTCTCTACGACCCTGAGCCAGAGTCCGATCCGACCTCATTGTGGTGAGTACCACCTGCAGCTGTCTTACAGAATCGCCTCCATCTAAGCTTCAAAGTCCATCTACTGACAGCCATCTGAAGGCCCGGACGCCAGGTCGTCGAGAAGCAAAAGCCTCTTCAGCCCAGCGAGTACCAGCAAAGCCTCGATGCTGGCACCGCCGCACCAACCCTCACCACATCCTCCGTCCGCTACTGGTCCGACTTCTCCCGTGTCTTCTATCACCCTCGCTCCCTCGTTCAGCTCTACGACTACGAGCTCGACTCCTCCATCCGCCCCTTCGATCGCTTCGCCGCCGGCTCCGATCTCTTCCAGTCCCTCGACAAGGACGATGACATTTTGGACAGGGATTTCAGGCCGTTCGTCGAAGAGTGTGACCGTATGCAGGGAATTCAGGTCTGGGCGGGCTTGGACGATGCGTGGGGTGGTTTCGCGGGCGAGTATGTCGAGAGGCTGAGAGATGAGTACGGGAAGACTTGTGTTTGGGTCTGGGGATCGCAGGCGCCGACGGCGGGAGTGCAGAGGGAGAAGAGGAGGCTGAGGATGGCGAATACGGCGCAGAGCTTGAATAGGCTCTGTGCGTCGGCATCGATGGTGGTGCCCATGTCGCTTCCGACAGGCAAGTTGGCGGACGGTGTGAAGCTGGATGCCTCGTCCTCATGGCACCTATCTGCTCTGCTGTCTGCTGGTCTCGAGAGTGCAACGCTCCCTCTGAGACTGACGGGTCAGTCAGGGCAACACGCACCATCTATGGATGACATGACCGAGTTCCTCAACACAGGAGGTAACCAGACCGTGGCTCGTTTAAGAATGGGCGTTGGACGGCGATTGCAAGCGGCCGAACCCGGTGAAGATGATGAGACTGACGTTATCGATCTATTCGGCATGGGAGAAACTGGCGTCAAGCGGAAGAGTAGCAGTCGCAAGTTCGGTCAGGTCACTATGGATCGAGGTCTGGGTGACGCTGAGGTCGAGGAGTTGGAGGATGAGAGGCAGAAGCCTACCCGACCAGTGCCAGGAAACCCGGTCATTCGGAAGTATGTCCCCTTTTTGCGCAACACCAAGCCCTTGGTCCCGCTTGTCAAACTGCTAACAAATGTCACAACCAGGTTCCAATCATCTCTCGCCTTCCCGCTTCTTGACAGCTATCCCAGTATATACTCCGAGGGTGTCACGGAGGCTGGCCTGGGGCTAAGCACCGTGCTGTCTACAGACACAGCAATGAGGGGCTCCTTGAGGGGTCTGCGTGAGCAGACAGCGTGGTTGCTGCCCATGGAGGAGAGGGAGACGCTCACAAACGGGCTGGACGAGATAGCCGATGCGTACCAGGACGACTGGTCCAGCGGCAGTGATGATGATGACGATGACTGACCGCCCCTATAGACGGAATCAGACATCAAATCACTCTGCACCTGAAGGCTTTCGAGCCTGAGCTCACTGTTCACCTTACTGATAACGCAAGAGCGGCGGTACGATTGATGCATGTTATATTCGTCTAGCATGTAATCTAAGGCAAACATATGCTCAGCAGCACAGTAGCCACTACTACCGTATCGAAATTACAACCCCCAACGCCGAGCTCTAAACAAGTCCATGCAGCTTCGCCTGTTTCCTGCTCGGATGGTAGGCCGAATCGCCATTTTGCCTTGCGAAGAGAGTGCCTCGACTACTCGATCCGCTGTCCTCCCAAGTCCTGGGGGTAACGTATGTGCCTTTGATGTGCCGGTAAGTTGTACAATGTTTGGAGATAAGGGTGCTGCCGCTGCCGCGTATGCGTGCATGTTGCACACTCTGTTATTGCCCTGCAAGTTAGATCCTTCAAGGGGTGTGAGCTTTGTTAGCTCCGTCTCAAGCGAGAGCAACGTCAACTTGCTCTGTCTTTCTGCCGACAAGGGCAGAGTATTCTTCTCCTCGTGGTGAGCCGACCGCGATACCAAAGCCAGCCAGTGTCGGCCAGATGACTCCAGATCGAAACTCTACCCTATCTCGTTCCTTGCAAGGTCAGTAGTCCTGGACGCGGTATGTATATCGCGCTGTCTTCCTGAAAACCTTGACTGCATTTAGCCTGCAGCGGCAACGGACGAGTGCTGACGCTTAGCCGGGGGTGGTTGGTCCTGAAGCCCGGTTAGTACACATCCAGATTGCGCGCGGTCGCCCGGGAGTGGTGCTGGTTTCCGCTGGCTGTCACCGCTGCCACCGATCTCGGAATTTACCTCTGCCGCGGCTCGCTTCTTTGCGCCTTTCTTCGGCCTCGGTGGACGCTTCTCGCCAGGGTCAAAGAGGTCCTCCGGAAGATCCCATCTGCTCAAATGTTAGCTGTCATAGCTTGAACAAGGGAAGAAGTGACAAACTTCTTAACAGACTGAACGCTGAGAGACACGTCGTCTTTGAGCTCCTCCTTGTACTTATCCCAGGCCTCACATATGCCCTTGAACTCTTGAACAGCGTAGGAGAGCTCAAGAGATTTGACATCTACAGAGTCAGCAATGTCATAGGCAGGTATGGGCAAGAGATGTCGGAAGCACAAACTCGCACGTAACGTACCTGGGTCAAGCTCGAGTCCAATGTATTGGGTCGTGGTGAAGACCTCGGTCACAGTGGGTTCGGCCGGCTTTCCGTTTGTCTCACTTTGCTGCTCTGCTGCCTCTCCGTTCTGCGCTGCTTCGGTTGCATTACCATCGACCTTCTCTGACTTCGTTGCATCCTCTTGCTTGGCGTCCAAGCTGGCAGCCTCCTCTACCTTGGCATCTTTAGGGGCGAGGAACTGTAAGCTGCCGTCTTGAACCAGTCGTAATTGCTCATCATTGGTGCACCTGTGCCGCCTCTCGAAGCTCTTCACATATGGGCGTGCGTGGATGATGGCTGGGGCGCGCTCGAGTTTCTGCACCAGTAAGCGAACCCTTGATTCCACCCAGCCGGACCAGAGCTTGTGCTGGTCCTCAGTCTTGCTGGCAGAGATGACGCTCATGTAATACTTGTAATCCTTAGTAAAGAATGTATGTTTGATGAATAGGTCACTCCATGGACGAGATCCACTCATGATGTCGAACGCCGTAGCAAGGCCCTGCTCGATCTCCTTCTGGATGATACCCATTGTGGACCGACTGATGTTGTATGTTGCACACATTGAGGGATACGCAGGGGTGATGACGGGCATGATGTCGAAACGGTTCTGGGGGTAGATCTGCGAGTGTGACTGTTAGAAATGTCTTGCGTACTTTTTCCGTGAAGCTCACCTTAGGGTTCCAGACTCTGACACCCAGTGGGCCATCCTCGACGGGCTTGAGCAGGACAGGTTGTGGCCAATTCCACTCCTTGTAGATAGTGAAGAACTTCATAACGACGACAGAGACCGCAGCTTTGGGATAGAGTTGACAGACGCGAGCAACAAGCATGGCCCATGCCACGCCTCCAGGGAACCCAACAATGTTGCCGTAGATGCCGCGCCGTTGTGCCCAAAGCTTGATGGTGCGCAGCGCCAGCCTAAATGTGCTCTGCTCGGGTACCAGAGCGAGGATTTCATCGGTGACACGCGTACCATTGAGTGACCGCAGTTCCTGCTCATCGAGTCCGCGCAGCAGGTTATTGTCCTTAAGGTCGAGATCTGGGGAGAGTTGGGTTTGCATGATGCGTGAGAAAATCAGATCGATACTGATGCCGGAATATTCGAACTTGATGATGGGCACGAAAGCCTCCTCGACCGGAGCCAGATCCGTGATTGAGCCCTTGGGTGCCATGGATAAGAGCAGATCTGGGAAGTATTTGAAGTAATCATCGCGGAGGACGTATTCGGGAGCGACGACGAGTGTGTCGATATCGGAGCCGGGACCAAAGACGCCCAATCGAAAACTGCCGTATGTGAAGATCTTGCCCCTCGCGTTGCGAATGAGCATCTCGTTCTTTGGCTTCTTGACCTTGGCAACCTTTTGCACAAAGGCGTCGCAGATCGTCTGTAGTGAAGCAAGAACCTTGTGCCTACAAGCAGCCTATGAGTAAGAGTGCATTGAGTTAAACGAGATAGGGAGGTATGCCTACCTCAGCTCTGTGTCCGAAGGATTCTCGAATGTCTTCTCGCGACGGAGTTCCTCAATCAGCGCATCGCTGGATCGCTTCTCAGCGTCAGTCGGCAACTTGTCGCTGATGGGTGCGGTGACGCCCAGCGGCTTCTGGCTGGCCATGGTCGGCAAGTGAAGTCTGTTTGCTTGGGACCGGACGTAGATGACGTGTCAAAGAGAGTCGGACTCGAGAGTCACCAGTGCCTGTGCTGGTCAAGCGTCGGAGGTGAGTCGGAGGTTGGAGCCTGTGAGTATTGCAAGGCTATGAAGATGCTTTCATGAACAGCCACACCCTCAACGTCGACATGCGCAGCGTATATACGTATATATCGTGACGGGGAGACGCTGGCCAACGTTGAGGTGGACGTGGTTGAAGAAGTGGTCGATGCAAGGGTGGTGAAGGTGAACTCGAACTGCACGGACGCCAGAACTCGAAGGTTGCTGGGAGGTGACAGAGGTAGCGTTTGGCGCCGCCAGTAGCCGCGGTCGCTTGCTGCAGGTGCAGGCTGCAGGTGGCAGCATAGCCGCGCGCATGGCTTTGTTAGTGCAAGCTGGGTCTACCACAGTGTTGCAAGATTGCACTAACAGAGCTGGGTGGTGGGTGCAGCTACGGTAAGGTACACCAGCCCTCAGGTCCCTCCATGGTGAAAGCCATGAATGGTTTGGTGCTCGAATGAGATGAAGACGATTTCGATGGAAAGCAATTAGTGAAGCTCTCAAGAAGATTTGAGAAGCAAATTGAAATTGCCTCTCGTCTGTTCTTCCGTCACCTGTCACGCGTAGTCCTTGAGGTACCTGACTGCCAGGTGCAATTGACACTGGCACTGACACTGGCAGCCGCCCGGAAGTACCTCTGAGTACCGCCAAGAGCCCTCATGCACGTAGCGAGGCGACCGTCTCAGCGGGGTGCAGCTGCGTGCGGCAGGACCAGAACGGCAGGGTGCCCTTAGTCTGGCTGTTTCAAGGCAAACGCGAACGCGGTCTTGCGCTCCAAAACTTTAAGGGACTACCGCTGGCGGATTGACGATCCATCTCATCCGCGAAACCCTGCCGCTTTTCACAACCACATTTATATCCCACCTCCCATCCTGCGACGACGCTGGACCGTTGCGTCTCGGACGGTATCGATTATAGCACTGTCCAGACTCGTCACAGTGTCGCCGTCGAGCATAATCGACTTGGCTTGCGCGTGAACACAGCGACATTCCCGTCCTCAGTCGCCTACCAGCCATTACCTACCACCTTCCACCTCCCACCTCCCATCTCCGTCTTCGCATCGACATCGCTTGCGCTTTAGTGATACAAAAGTGGCCTTCTACCACCCGAGAACATCGTCAATATGCCGCCTTCCGCTAAAAGAGCGCAGCGTGCGCGGCGCGAGGTGCGCAAAGACGCCACGACATCATCCGACCCTGTCGCAGATTCATCCCCAACTCGCCCCGCAAAGCGACGCAAGAAGGTGAGCCTTCATTCCAACGTTTTTCGAGCGCATGGATGCCGGCATACGTAACCGCTACAATACTAACATACATCAGACGCAGGAGGAAGAGACTGCACCGATGCCCGACGACGACCAACTTGTCACCCAAATAACCCAGCAACTTAAAAGCCAGGCTGTACAAGCGAGCAAGGACCACGCGAATGCAATACACGAGGCGAACGGCGATGGCGTCAAGGCATACGCAAAGGTCGCCGCCCACGACTGGACCTACTATATCACCAGGCTTCTCGTCAATATCGGCCGCGCCCAGGACCAAGGACAAGCCGATGAGGACGATGAGGACCAGGTTCACATTGACCTCGGACCTGGCAAGATGGTGTCCCGCGAACACGCCGCGATCTCCTTTGATTCAAAACACGAACAGTGGATCCTGAACATCAAAGGTCGGAACGGCGCAAAAGTTGACGGACAGCCACTCAAAGCGGGAAACCCACACATGCTTTCCAGCGGCGAAGTAATTGAGATTGGTGGTGTCGAGATGATGTTCGTGCTGCCTTCTGAGATCAGCCCATTACATGTTGACCCAGCCTTCCTCCAACGGTGCGGCTTGGGCGCAGACACTCCTCAAGCTCGCAAGGTGCGACGACAACCGCCCATTGCGCCCACGCCGACCCAATCTGAGCGCCCAGGAACACCACCATCTACCCAGGATCAGAGCCCAAGCCGCTTCGGGAAATCGCCAGGCATTCCTAGTACACCAGCAGTCATGATGGGTGCCAATGGTATCGACCTCAGCCTGGACGAAAACCAGCACATCAAGCCTCAGTACAGCTACGCCCAGATGATCACCCAGGCGATCCTGAGTGAGGATGACGGCAAACTGAACCTGAACGGCATCTATCAATTCATTATGAACAGCTATGCATATTATCGACATCAGCAAACAGCAGGCTGGCAGGTGAGCTGCACCGGCATATCCATCTCTGAGGGTTTCATCACTAACCATCAGCAGAACTCGATCAGGCACAATCTCTCATTGAACAAGGCATTCGAGAAAGTACCGAGACTAACTGACGAAGCCGGCAAAGGCCTGAAATGGCAAATTGTTTCTGAAGCGAAAGATGACATGGTCCGCAATGCGTACCGCGTGGGGCGAGGAGGACATCGAGGCTCATCCGCTCCGTCGTCACCCAATCAGCTCAACTATATCACACACGGCCCAAGGGATATGGCAGCAAGGGGTCCTGGCTCGGCCAGGAAACGACGCGCATCGCCGCTAGCATCCCCGAGCCCTCGGCCCCCTTTCAACCCTGGTCAGTCAACACCAGAGCGACCAGCTGCTCGCGCCTTGGGGAGAGGTGTAGGGCTCGCCATAGACGGCAGTCCGCTCCCACGCTCGCAGAAGAACACCCCGGCGACCTCCTCATATTCCAGCTTCAACCCGCAATCCCCGACGCTCACTTCTTCCTACCTACAAGACGACAACGCATCATTCGTCACACCTGCACCGCCTCGCGTGCATCCAAAGCTGGCACCGCCAAGCACAGCGCAGCGCCCCAGCCAGCACATGCCCACCAGTTCACCCGCGCCGTTCTGGAAGTACGCGGATATAGGGAGTACACCGCTCAAACCGATTGCGAGTTACGAGTTGAGCCCCTCAAAGACCGCTGGACCGGCACCACCACCGAGCAGTAGTCCGCCGCCGCCAGCTCACAAGAGCCTTCCGAGTAGTCCGTCCAAGCCCCAAACCGATGCCCAGGAGGCTGAGCCGGAGGCGGACGATGAGCAGGGCTTTGACCTGACAAAGTACGTATCCCCTCCCTGGTGCCGATCACTGTAATCATACAAGTGTTCTCGTACTAACATAGTTTTGTTTCAGGGGCTTCCAGAGTATCGGCGCCTACCATGCTCCGGTCGGAAGGGGTGTGCCCGTGCCTAATGCGTTACAGGGTCGGACCTAGATGGTTCCAGGGTGTTGACCGTGCAATGAGTGATGAATGGCACAGCGAGGGGCATCAAGGCATTAAAAGCATTGCATACGGTGGTTGGCGTTGTGTTTTCTGTAGTATATCGGCTCATAGTACTGGTCTTCTATCAAGGAGTGCGGCACAGGGTATTGGCCGAATGTATGCAACATCGACATTCGTTGACCGTTTGATATCTAAGATCCAGGAAGACGTGCCTAACCATTATGTTCCAGTCGCCTAGGGGCAGCCCGAGATACATCTGGCCCATATGGATTCGGTAAGCATCAATGCACGGACAAGGTTCTCAACCTCAACAAGGTGAAGTACATGGTGGTATTACACTGGTATATATGATGCTAAATACATGTGGTATGACAAGGAGTTGAGTAGGTACAATATGATGACAATGCCCCCGGGGTGATAACCGTCCAAACTCCTAGTGACTGACGACGCTTTTACGCACTCGCACCACCCCTCCTTTTGGGGTTGCCGCGAGTGGTGCGCTTCTTCGTCGTCTTGGCCTGCTGCTCGTTGCCCTCAATGAATTTGATCAGCTCGTCGATGCTGCGAGAGTCAATCTGACCAGAGGGCGCGATACGACCAGCGGGCTGGCTTCCAGCCTGTGCAGGAGCCGCGGTGGCAGGGAAGCGTACGCCAGGGCGGATGCGGCGGGCCTGCACATCCTTCGCGTGCTTGGCAATTGAAACGGCGTTCTGAGTGAGTTGCTCAAGCCAGCTCTCGGCCTCCTTGGTGTTCTTGTCCTCAGCACCGAGCTCGGAGAGGAAGATGTTGTAGGACTCGCGCATGCGGTGCACGGCAGCCTTGGGGTCCTGGTCGAGGGCGAGGGCCTGGGCGAGCTGGAAGAGGAGAGTGGCGGAGTTGACGGAGCGCTTGCCGAAGACGGACTCGCAGACGCGAAGAGATTCCTCGAACCACAGACGAGACTCGTGGTACGCCTTTAGGTTCTGGAGCATGACGGCGGCGTTGTTAAGTGTGGTGATGGAGTCAGGGTGGTCGGGGCCGTAGATGATCTTCCAGAGCGTCAGGGCGTGTCTGGAGTAGGTCAATGCGCCTTTGCTGTCTCCAACTTGGTGCAGGAACAAGCTAAGGTTCAGGTAGTTCAGGAGAGTCTCTGCTGAATCGACGCCGACGGTTCTCTCCGCAACGATGATGGCTTTCCTGGCCAGCTCGACAGCTGCTTCCTTGTCGTCAAGCTGGTAGTACAGCATGGACAAGCTGTTGTAGACACGGGCGACCTCGGGGTGAAGGATGCCGTAGATCTGCTCGTGTAACGAGAGGGACTCGAGAAGAAGCTCCTGTCCGAGTTTCTTCTGATTCTGGAGAAGGGACAGGCGACCAGCCTCGAGGGCCTCTTCTGCCAGCGCGCTGCGAGGGCAAGAATGCTTGACAAGAGGCACGACGTCGACAATGTCATCAGGAGTGAATGACTGGACTAACGTCGGGGCGACGATTGAGGCTGGTGACCCATCTCTGGCCTTGCTCTTCTTCTTCTTCTTCGACTCTCCATTGGTCTGAGCAACCGGAGCTGCGGGTGCCTCAGTCTCCTGCTTCTTCGGCTGGAAGACATAGTCTTTAGCCTGGACCTGCAAGCCAAGACGAAGTGAGACCTCGCGAAGCAGTTGCGTAGGACGGAGAGCATCGAACCACTCGGCCTCGAGGTCGAATCGGTAGCGCATCTTAGTCTGCTCCTCAATCTCCTGCCTTAGAGTCTCGGGTGTCACCGATTCGAAGGACCAGTCGGCATCACCGTACAGTGAGCGCATAGACTCGTCAACCTCGGCAGTCGGCTTAGGTGCCAATCGGTGTCCAATCAAGCAGTTGAGGAGGTGGGCGACGCAAGCCGGCGTGACAGGCACAGGCAGCCGCTTCAGATACTTCGCAGTAACATGCTTGAATGAACGAGCGACCATGTCCTGAACGCAGATCTCGCGCAGGCATGAGAGTCTTCCACTCTCGCACTGCCTGGCCACCTGACCCAGGTATCGGATATTGATACCCCTCTTGTGTAGGAGACGGCCAAGAGATTGTCCATCCATGGGGAAGCTGACGTCGGAGTCTGACAATTCGCGAAGCAGGTCAGGAATGACCTGATCACGGAGGAACTTGCCCGCATCGCGAACGTCCTTCTCATCGGCTTCTGCTTCAGCCTTCTCCTCGTCCGTCTGGGGTACTTGTCCACTGAAAGCATCGGGGTTCAAGGCGAACTGGAACTTGGAAAGATCAGGGTGGTTAGGTTCCTTGACCTCGCCTTCTTTCTCCTCCGTTTCGCCAACCTTCTCAGCAGACTCCTTATCGGCCTCAGCTCGCTCAGCCAGCTCCTTGTCGACCCACTGCTTCATGCGATAACGAGCAAATGCATCGACAAGCTCTGGGCGCAGCACAGACATGCGGTGCGGGTATGACTGTGTCTCACTCTCCTCGAGCCAGGCGACGTCCAGAGGGGTGATTCGGTAGAGGTCAAGGATGTACTTGCGACCGTCAGTGCCCATAAGACCCTTGGTCTCGACACTGGCCTCGAGATCGAACTTCTTGCCGTCCTTATCCCAAACGGTATGTTTCTTGACCTTGAGCGCTTTGGAAAGCTGTGCAAAGGAGGGCGCGAAGCGCTCGTCAGCAGCCACGATCTCCTTACCATCGACAGCGCCGTAGTCGATCTGGTTGTCACCAGGGTCGCGTTGCTTGAAAATTCCGGGAACGATGCTCTGTCCAACGATACGCTTACCGAGGTAATCCACCACGACAGTAGCAGGCGTGAAAAGACCGTCGATATCGAGCTGGTTCACCACTCTCACACCGGCAACGTCCTTTCCTGTGGCAACACGAGCCGCCTCGTCTCCGCCCTCGGAGGTAAAGGTTCCGACACCATCAGCGCCAAAGGAGAAGAAGATGTTGTTGTACACAAAGATCTGGGCGTCTGTCTCCTCAGTTGGGTTCAATGGGGCAATCTCGCCGCGTGCAACCATAACGGCACCCTTGCTCGCGGCATCGTTGTAGTCAGCAAATAGCTTCGAGATGAGCCGCTCACGGAACACACGATCCTGCACCGTCTCTTTGGGAAGCTCCTTGGCGGATTGAAACTCCTCATTCCAGTCGCGCAGGGTGTCCGTGTTCTCAACACCGGAGAGAAGGTACGTCTCTTGTGATCGGGTTACATCAGGCAAGTGTGCGCAGACAGAGGAGTCCGGAGATGGTACTGCCCAGGGCGCAGCAGGTATGGTGTTGGTAATCTGGAAGGTCGCAAGGGGATCCCGAAGGTTGTTGTATTCTTGAAGCTTCTTGAAGGAGTCCTCGAATGACGGGGACAGCGTGCTAATGAGATCCAAGAGAGAGTGAGAGAAGTGACCCTTGGGAGAAGCCTTTGGTGAGGGGTCAAATTTGGCATTGGAGGATTTGTTGATGTAGAATCCCGACACGTGTGAGGTAATCTGGTGCTGCTCGCCCTCGTTGGTGGTCACTGTGAGGTACAGCAGGTGACCACGCTGACGAAGGTGGCAGGGTGGTGGGTTCCACGACGACAAAGCAACAGACTTGACGGTTTTCGGAGCTGGCTCAGTCGGAGGGGGGACAAGAGTGTTCAGAGACGGCGTTGCCTGGAAGTCATAGTCCTTGACAGGGGTCGAGTCCGGCTCTTCCTGGCCATTCTTCTGAGCATCGTTCGTCGTTTGGGCGCCATTCGCAATTGTCTCGAACAGAGAAAGACCAGGGAGAGTGCCCTGGGCTGTCTCTGTGCGGTCGCCAGCAGCTCCAATAAGTTCTCGGATGCGCACTAGGTGAATTCGTGCCTCCTTCTCAGTGTAGGGGTCCTGAACCAGCTTGACCTTAGGATCCTGAGCGAGCTCGGGAACTTCGGCAAGGGGGATGAAGTCGTTGATCTTGTTTCCACGGTGTTCGAGGTGGAAGCAAGTATATTGGAACGCGGACGGAAGGTCGATGATGGACTGTCGGACTTCGTGAACCTGCTCCTGAGGAGCGACCTGGACCTGGTGTCAGTAAAGCTCCCTGTAGGACAATTGGCAGATCTGTACGGACCATGATCTGCATCTTCTCGGCTTTGCTGCCGGGCAGGAGGATGGTCAGGTTGATGAGCGCTGTGCACTATACATTAGCTTCTGGACGACCAGACAAAGTTCTTTCAACGCTGGGACTAACCATCAGCGCCCGCATCGGCCTCAGAGGCCGGGTTGCCAGCCTCGACAGCATCGTTAGATCCATTGACTGTTATTGAAAAGTCAGCGCCATAGCTCAGGAGAAAGAGACGCCAGTGACGGTGCTAGACATACGTTGGACCGGTGGAGGAGGGCTGGCAGCTTCGTCGGACATTGTGGCTCGAAGAGGACGGGGCGAATTAAGGAAGAGACGGAATTAATACAGAGTTCGAAGAGATGGTACAAAACACAAAGTCACAACCGCCGTCCGGAGAGACTAAGGAATGATGACTCTGACACCGAATAGGAGAAGAGAGGATGGTATAATAGTAAGGAAAAAGATGGAGCTTGGGGAATTTGGAGATCTAGAAGCTGGAGGTCATGAGCCGGGAGAAAAAAATCGACGACGACACTTGTCGCTAATGCAAATGGGGAGCGCCGGCACGGGACCGGGAGAGCTCGGCTTCGGGGGGGAGGGGTTCAGCAAGGGTACCTGTCTTCAGAGGGTGCTGACCGCTGTAGCAGCAAGTCCAGCAAAGGTATTCCGGGGTTCCAGGGCCAGCGGGTCAGCGTCACATCAGCAGGAACCCCAGGGATCACAGCAGCTCATGATCTCACTGACAGTGCAATGCATTTGCTTGCCAGCCTTACCCAAAGCAGCCCGAAGTAAACACAGATGCCCTGCACACAAACAGGGTCACTCGTCTGCATCATCTCCAATAGCCCATCGACAACCACAACGACGGGTGTCAAACAACACATTATGGCTAGTCGCTGACATACTTCGATTCCTACTTCGGTATCAATTTTGGTCATCATCAGGTCTAAAACTTATTCTTTGCTCATGCAGTACCGCCATGGGTTGTGTTGAAGCCCAGTCAAGGCTATCGAGGCTGTCGAAGCAGCAACGAACCAACACCAACGGCAATGAAGACCTACAGAAATGGACTGCGGCGCGATGCAATCGCTTGCTCCGCCAGATCTCCTCGAGAGTCGCACATCTACGCCAGCTTGTAGCCGAAGTAACCGATGCGAACAGGCCGCCGAAAAGGATAGCCCCGATCGACGATGAGCTGCCCACGAAGAAACGCATTCGACAGACCTACGGTGGACGCAAGGCTAGGCCTGTGCCTCTCTCCGAGCGTGACAGCAATGCATCAACCCCGCCGCGAATCATGCGAGTAATGGGCGCTATGAGGCCAGCTTTGGTATCATCGCCGGCCGCCCTTTGCTGTCCTACGCCTATACGGCCCTTTGCACAGTCGAACGATACGGTCTCGATCGGCGCCATCAACGAAACCAAGCCTCAGAAGCTACAGACACGAACCAGAGAACCTACCCTCACAATGACGAAATTGAGCCTATCCTCCAACACCGTACCACCCGAACAGTTAAAAACGTATCAAGCTATTCTGACCTGGATGAGCAAGCTTCTTCAAATCACTGAAGAGAACAGCCTCGAGCCAGGGCGCAGGTCCCTTCTGGGGATGTGCATGCGCAGGATCCCTGAGTGTGTCAACGACATCGAAGCTTGGAACCAGCAACAGGCAGAAGCCGCAGGGATAGACTCAATTTGGGGCAATGCAGAAGCTGCGACTACCCTGTACAGTCAGTTGGAGTCGTTCGGGGGCAATGAAGAAGGGTGGAAGCCACTGAAACTGCTTGCAAGGTCTCATGCTATGCAAGTTCTGTCTGAAGCTGTGGCAGAGGGTCTGTTCGTCACGGACTTTGTCGCCCTGCTATCCAAGACGTGCGCGGACATAGGGTGTGCTCAAGAAGCTGCGCAGCTCCTCTCAGCCTACCGCAGATCCTTGAAGAATCAAGAATGCGAGGATATCAGATACGAGTGCGACGCCCCAAACAGCCGGGAGATGTGTGACCAAGCTCTGGTTGATATGTGTACATCCGAGGCTTTGACCCCAAGCTTGTTGCCAGCTCTGGGAGACGCGATTCACGGCGAAGATTTTCATATCGCAGACATAGCACCAAGACACCGTTCGACCCTTTGGAGAACAAGTATGGACTGTTTGTCGGATGCCGCACATGCCTGGCTTGGTTCTCGCCTACTCATTCCGACACTCGAATCTCTTGCTTCTGGCGACCAGAACGGTCCATGGGCCACTCACGAAAGCAAAGAGCGGACGCTCACGAGCCTGGCCGCAGGGCTGACTGCCGCAGCTATTTCGATGCCGTTAGAGCGTGACAGGAGGCGTTATCTCCACGTCTTCGAGACAGCGATTACCCAACTTCTGACAAAGCGTGGTCGTAGTCGGAAAGCGGAGCATAGCGGTCTTTTCTTGCTCATGATGGCCCGGCAGCTGGCCCTCGAAGCAGGCAATGGCAGTCACCTGGCTCTGAAGGCCCAAAGCCTAATCGATCTTGGGAGGCTCACCGCACGGTCCGATGTTCAGACCATGTATCGCCAGACGGCCGCGCTCTGCTGCTCAATTGCGCACGCCTGCAGTCGATCTGAAGGCACGCCAAGTCAAAAGGTCCTGGACGAGTTGCGGACCGCGCTGCAAGAGATGCCTCTACCCAAATGGTTCGCCGAGAGCTTGCGGTCCGATGGCGCTTTCTTGCTAGCGCACAAGACCAAAGATCTTCGAGATTTACAGTTTGCAGAAAATCTACCTGAGACGGCTGGTCAAACCCCATCGCGAGCGCCTACGATGTTCTCGGGATGGAGGTGGGAGGCCAGCATCAGTGAATGGGTGAAACCCAGCCCGTTGGCGAAATCAACTGTCAAACATCTTTCGGATCTGACGGCACCACGTGAGAACGACAGGCATGACTTGGAACGGTCTACGAAGAACCGGATGCAACGCGAGTCGTTGCTGAACAACAAGCAAGCCAGGCATGGAACACGCAGTATCGACGCGCCAAAACCCACCAATCGCACCGAAGATAACCCCAGACTCTTGCTAGTTGTACCGCACGAGACACTTGCGGGGACGATGAAGGCAGCGCCAAGACGAAGGACAACGCCTGTTATGCATACAGATGATACTGGGTTGGGCCCAGTCAAGATGCGACGACGAGATAGCGAGTCGCAAGCTACGTCGGAAACGGTGGGCAGTCCTGTCTGCGTTCGCAGCAAGTACCGGGATGAGGGTTTCCAGGGCTATGGAAGCGATGTTGAGCGTCCTAGAAGGCTTGGTAAAACACGTGCCTTAGCACTGGACGTGGCGAAGAAGCCTAGCAGCTCATCGCTTGAGAATAGCAGCAGAGTTCGAAACGAGAATGGCGTCGAGGACGGGGCACAGGGGTGCAAGTTCATGCGGCTGGCTGCATCATCAACGGCGTACAAGGGTCGGCGACACTCATCAACGATGGCGGAGCCGAGGGCGTTGGGCAAGGCGGGACAGCGGAGCCGACGCATCGAGACTGGGCGAGGTCAGCGCCGGACGACTGTGTCATTGTCGAGTCTGGTATCATGGCCTGGCAGCGATGACTGGGACGAGCTTCTGTAGTAGGAATGCTCGTGACAGACTACAATATGCTTGTAAATTAAACGATCTCAGAGCTGGCTTGGACTTGCCAGCTGAGCAGGTGCGTCTTGGTCTGCATTGTCTCTTGAGCTGGAATGCATGACCTTGCCAGACTGCGCAAATGTCTTGGAAACCTGGAGCTACAATTTCAGGCCAAGCCGGATGCGCACGTGTTTTCGAGTACGGATGTTCAGTTGGAGTTCTCATCGAGATAGCACCGCTCCCATGGCCGATTGTGGATAATTGTGGTGCCTTCGTACAGTAGGTTTGGTATATGCTTCTGCCCTCAGCTAGTTGTAGTGTCATATTGATTCAGGGGCTTCCGTTGGTTCGACGTTCAACATCGCGGGCGGATAGTGGCAGCTTCCAACCGTATCTACGAGATCGTCTGTGCTTCTTCTAGGTGGGGTTGAGCTTGTTTTCAGTGGCGCCGGCCAGCCTGTGGTGGCTCGTAGTGGCTCTTCTGAAACAGCCATTGCGTGAAGCGGCTGGGCGCTTCAATCAATCTCGAGCAGTCGTCTGGCCCCTACCCCTGCTCTCCTCAGAGGCTCGAAGGCAGCATGATCTCCACCCATTCACCCCTAGGCGGCCGATAGGGGAGGCCATTGGGGGCTTCAACCCCTGGCTATCCGCGCCGATCGCCTCAACAGGGACGAGACGCAGGGCTTTTCCCCTGTGCCATTGGCTGCTCGGATCACCAAGGTTGGCGCTACTTGCATGGCATCGGGGTGGCTCCTCGGTACCTGGCAGGGGTCAGGCACGACCGCTGCAATGTGCATCTCCATTCCGCATTTACCACACAATGCAATCCGCACAACAGACAGCTGGGGATCGATACTCGAAGAGGCGAATCCAAGGGAAGAGTCGGCAGGCTGCTTGGTGCTGGCGGAGCCATTCCGGCGTCGCCATCGATCAGTGTGTGCCGTGAGACCCGTGCAGGCGAGAGACCTTTACCTCACGATCGTTTGAGATGCACACACACACAAACCGATCAGCCGCGTGGGTGACTGGCTTGGGATGAGAGACAGGATGACGAAAATCGGGCTCGAGAATGCACACGCTGCCAGTTGCCGCAGCATCGGGCCAGTGGCCCCGGGTAAACATCAATTTCCAGCAGTATTTGCGCGGATCGAGCAGATGTCCGTGCTGCCCTTGCCACGAAACGGGGAAGCTGTTTCTAGTTTCCTCCACGTCGTTGCTTCATGTTCTTCAAACTTCCCAGGGATGCAGCATGTAATTTTTAATTGTGACTTCCCTGATAGGTGTGTCTGCCGCGAAATTGCCTGTGATTCATTCTATATTTGCTGTTCAGGCGCACCCACTTGTTGTAGAGCATTGATTGAAACTGCCCTGTCCCGAGGGAAACGAGTCGTCTCGGCACTTCACACCAAAGAGGTTGCCTCTCCACTCCACGACCCTCACTCTCCCTGCTCGCGCTTCTTCTGTCCTACCACTACCAACCACCACCTACTCTTCGCCTCATCCACTCACTCTCATTCTCTTCATCCGCTCTGCCTTTTTTCTCTTTTGAACCGCCATTCTCCCTCTCTTCGACTTTTTTCTACATTCCACATTCCACAGTCCTTCGATTCCATTCTCTTTTTCTTCATTTTTGGCTGCTGCTTCTCACTTCGACTTTCGCTCTCTCCACACGGTTTCACACGCCCTCCCTCTTCTCCGCAAATGTTGGCTGGCCACTCCCTTTACTGAAGCAGCGCAATTACGTCCTCCCCTTCTTCGATTTCTTGGCCTTGAGGGTCCCTTCTTCGACGCTTTTCATCATTTCACACCTTCCGCGCCGCCTTACTTCTCACCGCCGTCATGGGTTCTGGCAGCCAGACCGACGCTGAGATGGCGGCATACGTGACAGCAAAAGACTACAACGAATCTCTCTCGACATACCTCTTCATCATCCTCGGAGCCGTTTCAGTCGCAGTCATCATCTGGAGGGTTACCGATGTCATTACGAAATACACTCGCACAGTCACTTGCCTCGCCAATGACCGCCAACGATACTTCGCCATCCCCTCACCGAACCTTTCCCTCATCAAGCGCCATGTTCTCTACGCTCCCGTCCTCAGCAAGCGCCACAACCGCGAGATCCAGCTCAGCTCTGCTGTGAACGTCGGCACCCTTCCTACTCGCTTCCAGTTGCTGTTCTTGACCGGTTATCTCGCGACCAATGTGGCCTTCTGTGTCATCGCCATCCCTTTCGCTGGCGATTACACTGCCGCTACCACCGCCTTGAGGAATCGTTCCGGTGCTCTGGCTACCGCCAATATGGTTCGTGGCCTCCTTTCTCTGAACTTCAACCACCGTCCGCTAACATTGAACCTATAGATCCCTCTCTTCATCTTGGCTGGAAGGAACAACCCTTTGATTCCTCTCTTGGGCATCTCCTTCGACACCTACAACCTGATGCACCGTTGGCTCGGCCGCATTGTGGTTCTCGAAGCTGTGGTTCACACACTGGCACATTACGCAAAGGGCAACTGGGCGATGGCCTCCTTCCAGGCTTCCGTGACGGTCCCCGGCCTCATGTGGGGTTTCATCGTACGTTCATCCAACACACTTGAGTCTCTTTATGAGCTCCACGAAACTAACTTCCATACTTCACAGGGCACATGCGCCTTCGTGGGTCTCAGTCTTCAGGCATGGAGCCCCATTCGTCACGCATTCTACGAGTTCTTCAAGCTTCTTCACATTGCCTTGGCCGCTCTTGCCATCGTTGCGGTTTGGTACCATCTTCACCTTTTTGAGCTCCGTCAGCTTAAGTATCTCTACCCAGTCGTGGCTGTCTGGGGTGGCGACCGCCTCTGGCGAGTTTTCCGTATCCTTCGCCAGAGCATCGGACGATCCCGGCAGACAGGTATCATCGAGGCTTTGCCCGGCAATGCTTGCCGCGTTACCATGACCCTCGCACGACCTTGGAATGCTCAGCCCGGCCAGCATGCATACCTCTACATGCCCAAGCTCAGCTTGTGGCAGTCTCACCCCTTCTCTGTTGCGTGGGTTGATGGCGCAGACGATGTTGACCGCGATAAGATCGCTACTCACCGCCAGGATCTCGCGGCCATGGAGAAAATGCGCATCTCTTTCATCATCCGAGCCCGCACAGGCTTCACCAACAAACTGTATCAGAAGGCCTTAGCCGCCCCGAATGGAAAGCTCGAGACAAGCTGTTTCGTCGAGGGTCCCTACGGCGCGAAGCATCCACTTGACTCGTACGGCAGCCTCGTTCTCTTTGCCGGCGGTGTCGGCATTACGCATCAAGTTCCATACGTGCGAGATCTCGTGGCTGGCTTTGCCGAGGGTACGGTGGCGACGCGCAAGATTCTTCTAGTATGGACCATCCAAAGCCCCGAGCACTTAGAGTGGATTCGACCATGGATGACGGAGATTCTCGGCATGGACAGGAGGCGGGACATCTTGAGGATCATGCTTTTCGTGAGCCAGCCTCGATCCACCAAGGAAATTCACAGTCCGTCAGCTACGGTGCAGATGTTCCCTGGTCGACCCAACATTGCCACGATTCTGTCTATGGAGCAGGAGCAGCAGGTTGGTGCTATGGCGGTCTCGGTCTGCGGCCCTGGAACGCTGAGCGATGAGGTTCGTCTAGCTGTCCGTGCTCGCCAGAGCCGCAGCAATATCGACTTCATTGAGGAAGCTTTCTCTTGGTGAGGCGTCTTGTATTAGCGCATTCGGTCATTACCTACAGGTTTGGGGAACAATCCTACACTCGGCTCTATTCCGGTTCCGCGCTTCAGGAGCGAACAGCGAAGCGGGAATCTATCTTGGTGCGCACTGGCATTTGCGACTTCTTGATTTTGTAAATATGACATTCTTTTCATAGATTGCCAGATCGGACATGACACGATCTGGCAGCACGGACCGATAGTAGGAGCAATCTCTAGCCAAAATGTAACGACAAATTCTGACAAAGACCTGGTCTCTCTTTGATCTTTATGATTGAAATCCCACCGAGCCATAGCTTGTATAGCTCAATAGTGAATTGCCAGGGGGTTCACTGATGTACTCTGGCTTGCAATTGGTGATTCTAAACCTCAAACAGTCATCAATGAACACAGGTACGCACCAATGATGGGGGCTATGCAGGAATCGGGGCCCGCGTGCGCTGTTGCCCACGGGGTCCAGAACTCCACTTCCTAGCTGCAGCGCCTCCCCAGCTGACTTCAATAGAAGCTCCATTGCGGCCTGGAGCTTAACCGAGTGCACAAGATAAGAAGCTCTGCCCGCTTTCGGGGTAAGGTGACTCCCACTTCATCCTCCTCTCTTCTGTACCGACACCACGATTCGGGCAAGGAAATCCGACAAGAGGCTCCCTGGTAGAGATCAACGTCGCACCATTGCAGGCCCGAGATCTGGCCCTTGTTTGACATCATCATCCTCAGTCATCCAGTCGCTCCCTCGACATCATGGCGTCCCGAGGCATGGTCCCCTTCCTTGTGGGGATGATGCTTCTCACTGGTGTTTGCAATACACTCTTGACAAAGTATCAGGTAAGTCTGACCCGTTCACCAAGCCAATTTTCTTTGTGACAACGAGCTGACGCATCGGCGCCTAAAGGACAACCAATGCGTGCGGAATTGCGATGACCCCGACCCATCCAAGCGAAAGCACTTCGAGCAGCCCGTCTTGCAAACAGCACAAATGTTCGTCGGCGAGATGGGCTGCTGGCTCGTCATCGGCCTGATGAAGCTCTACTCGCGTCTCACAAACAAGCTTACCCCGGCGGAGCGGGGTTACGAGGCCGTCAACAGCGCACCTGCTGCCGATGACGGGATAGCCAGCGATGGCTACGGTAGTGCCGGGCCTTCGAAGCCGGAGATGAAGGAACTGCGAGGCTGGAAGATTACGATGCTGGCACTCCCGGCTATCTGCGATATCTGCGGCACGACGCTCATGAATGTTGGTCTGCTGCTTGTTGCGGCGTCAATCTATCAGATGACTCGTGGCGCGCTCGTCCTCTTCGTCGGTCTCTTCAGCGTTCTGTTTTTGCGGAGGAAGCTTCACCTTTTCCAGTGGCTGTCCTTGGCTGGTGTCGTGACCGGCGTCGCCATTGTCGGCCTCGCTGGTGTTCTCTCGCCAGACCAGAAAGCCAGTCAGAGCGGTGATATTGATGCTGAGGCAGAACGGTCGAGCGCACTCCTGGCTATGATCGGCTTCATGCTTATCGCTGGTGCGCAGATCTTCACGGCGACGCAGTTCGTTCTCGAAGAGTGGATCCTGGAGCGTCATACCATCGAACCGATCAAGGTCGTGGGCTGGGAGGGGTTCTTCGGGTTCGTGGTGACCGTGCTGGGCATGTGCATCCTACATTTCGCCGTGGGACGGACGGACTCTGGACGGTACGGCCCGTTCGACATGGTGGAGGGCTGGCGCCAGATGACGTCCTACCGGGCGCTTGGCGTTTCCAGTATCTTGATCATGTTCAGCATCGGGTAAGTGGCGCGTGGAAGGCTCACCTTTGCGCCATTCGCACACAGCAATGGCTAACCATCACTCTAGAAGCTTCAACTTCTTCGGTCTATCGGTCACACGTAGCGTTAGTGCAACATCGCGCTCCACCATTGACACCTGCCGTACGCTCTTTATCTGGATGGCCTCCCTTGGTCTTGGGTGGGAGACCTTCAAGTGGCTCCAGATCGTTGGTTTCGCGCTGCTTGTGTACGCCACCTTTGTTTTCAACGGCATCGTTGACCCGCCTCTCGAGTGGTTGCGGCCCAACGAGGAGGTAGAGGAGCTCCTCCCTGAGGACCCAATTGAGAACCACCGGTAGCAGCGTGGAGAGGGGGATAGATGTGGTATTCTAGCTGGCTCTTTGTACACCACAATCAAGGGAGACGATGGGATATATGGATTCATCTATTGGGTTTAGTAGTTGAAGGGATTGGCGTTTCATAGGTTCACGACGGAGTTGATAGCAATTTTGATTGACAGGTACTCAGGCTACGCATTCAAGAAAGTGAAATCATCGTGGGGAAAGCAGGTTAAGGTACAAACGCCAACGCCCTCTTACTCCAACCCAAAGCAAACAAGACCCCGGAGAGCAGCACGTCCAACATCACCGGGCCCACGAGACCACGACAAGAGACGAAGGCACTCTTCCGAGATCTCTAAAGCATCGAATGTCCAAAAGGACGAGTCCCTATGAGCCCTTGTTCTTGTTCCCTCTCAAGTCACGTTGCACAGCAACTCCGCCTCGAGGATGAACTTGCCCTCCTTGTACTTCTCAGAGCTCTCGTACGCCTTGTCGTACTTCCAGCCCACCGTCTCCTTGCACTGGCGACAGGTGATATCGCGAACGACATGTCGTCCCGTCGTCATGCTCCGCTCGTTAGCCTCGCCGGCCTCGATATTGACGACGCTGTGGAAGAGGTAGGCCTTGCCGTGCTGGCCGCGGAAGTTCTATCGGGAGAGCTGGAGTCAGAAGAGGAAATGCAGTGGGTGAGCAAAGGAAGGGAGCTTCGTACCCTGCTTATAATGTCCTCATGGTTCGCAAGGTGGGCTTTGCACGACTTGCAGCCGTAAATCTTGTTGCTGTTGAGGTAGGTGTTGTACGCCAGCCCCATCGTTCCAGCAACGACGCCTTGGGCTGGATGACGGAGGGACGGTAGGTTATCGTCGTTCAGAGGCGCACCACGCCACAGATCTATTTTGATGGAAAGTCTGTCCCTGGGCCCGATGTCTTGGTTCCCTCGATCGAAAACCCGCTGTTCAGATGGAGGAGTTGGGAACAGGGAGGGTGAATGCTGGAAGTTGGCTGGATCGGCGGGGTCTCTGGGTCTGGGGGCGCCGGGGCGGCTCGTGACGACAGTGAGGTGGGACGGCGGCGGGTCAGTCAGCCGCATACTGTCTGTTCACTCGAAGCTGGACGCGAAGTCACGGGGACGTAAGGCGGCTGCTCACTGGTTGTCTAAGTTAAAGGCAGAATAGTTTGTTTGATGGGAAACATAAGAAGAAGGGTAAAAAGATGAAGACAGATCTGAGTTCTGAGAGATGCAGACTTGCGGTCGGGGTCACCTGGCTGACAGTGAAGGAGAGGGAAGCCACCGTTCTCCACAGTGCGCAGCCTAAGACTTTCAACTGCAGCCTAGAGTCCTGCACGTAGATGCAAAGTGATGTACGTGATTATGTCAAGGAGCCATGGCACGAGCTCTGAATTCACAATATAGCCTGCCCGTATACTCCCAGCGCTAATTTGTCCTTCGCGTGTATGTATGAGAAGTCAACGGGTGTGACGCTCATTGGAAGATAACGCCAAACTTGAAAAATCCAGGGCTCTTGAATCTCAACGGCAGCTCAGCCCGATGCACCCTTCTTCTCAGCCTTCTTCGCCTCCTTCTGGGCCTTCTTCTCCTCCTTTGCCGCCTTCTTCGCCTCTAGGTCCTTGTCTTTGACGTTGTTGTAATGATAGATACCCTGTTCGCGATCGGATTCGAGCTTGCGAAGGTCCTTTTCGCTGACTGGCACGCCCTCCTGGCTCTTGACCGACTTTCCTTCCCTGAACATGATATATCCACCCACGCCCGCAAGAATACAAGCGATGGCGACGAACAATCCTGTGCTCCAAGAGGGACGGTCATATCTGTTCAGTCCCCACATGAAGCCGGACAGAACGGCCTGGAAGACGGTGTTCCAAATCATAAGCCAAATGACAAGGTCAAGCTTCCAAACCTTGCTGTCCTTGGCTCGCACGCCAGTCAGTGGGGCATCGGGAATTTTCTCAGGGGGGTAGGGGATTGTAGCTTGATCGTCTGATGTCTGGCGGGTGCTGATGTTGTCAGGGCCGATGTCGACGGGAAGACTCGACGAGCCGGGCAGACGGAACCATCCGCGGTGAATACCAGCGAGGCGCCGGAGCGCTTGCTGATCTTTGCGCAGGCGGTACTTCATCAGGAACCAGAGATCTCTTATACGCCAGGGCGCAAGACCGAATCCTGTCACACAGAAAAGAGCGTTGAGAATCTGAGAGTCCCATTCGATCCACTTGCGGCGAGGTGAGTCGATGTGATTACAGCTTGGATGACACATGGCAGGTGCTGTTACTCGTTAATTTCCTGACGCATCGAGATAGGCGTATATACATGTTTTCAAAACTTACCAGCATTGCAGAGTAGGAGGAACAGCATGCCACCCCAGGCAACGACGTTGAGACCATAGATTGTAACGAGGAAGCCGAGAGGTGTAGTGAAGTAGTTCCAGAAGGCTACGAGTCCCAACTTTGTTGACTGTCCAAATGTCTTGGCAGGAGGGAAGTGGTAGCCATTGGCATACGGTGCTGCAGCGGCAGGTATGTTGGAGTTGTTGCTCGTCAGCGTCGGCTGGTTCGCCAGGACAGACATGTCTTTATTTTCGCCTCGCGGATTCGTCGCGCGAGCATCTTCTTGGCCTGCTGTGGTCGTTGACATTGGCGATACGGCTACATTGCCGTTCGAGTCGGCGGGCGCCTTTTGACGGGAGAATATGGAGGCAGCAATGTTGCCCGTGGCCGCTGAGAAGCCAGCAGGGGGGTCAGACTCGTTGAAGCTCTGTGACGCGCGGCGAAGTCGGCCGCTGAGAGATGACGATGCACCGGGGCGGTTCGGAGTGGTGGAGGAGGATTTGCGACGAGAGAAGGATGAGGGAGGACGCTGGAAGCCTGGCTCTTCGTCTACGGTTGGGAATGGTTCGGCACGGTTTTCTCTTGAGTCGGCCATTGCGATGATTGTGCTGTCGGTGCGAGGAGATGAGGGAGGAGTGAACTTGGCGGAAGAATGTGTCGACCGCAGGCGGAACTTGGTCCGTCCCCCTTTTAGCGATGTTATGATGACGCCAAGCGGGTGATGCAGGATGCAAGGACGATCTCTGGTCCTCTTATGTTGGCCGAATCTGCGTATGCTCTATGTACGTCGACAAATTGATGATGATGATTAGTGTTGTTGCAGCGAAAAGTCTTTGAACTGGCGATATTTGGATTGAGAGCGGTCCCTTGCGGTGAGATGGAGGATGCGAGAGTTTGAGAAGGAGCGGCGCCGGACTGGAATGCAGATTGTGGATGCCTCTTTCCTTTTACTGAAGATGGGATTGAGGGACACTGCTCTGTACTTTTGGGTCTCCGCAATGGCGCAGTCGAATACAGTACCCCGTATCTTTGCCAGTGTAATCGTGCTAGTAGTTCGTACTAACTTGAAATATGCGTAGTAAGTTCACTTGGATGGATGGGGTGGTTCTTAGTGAGCGCCCATGCGGGAGGAGAGTCAGCGCCGGTCGTCGCAAGTTTCCGGGTCCAGCAAATAGCGTTGATAAGCTTTGTCTTGGTGGGTGGGCAGACTCAGGGTTTAAGGGTGACAGAGGACGTGGAGGAGGAGGAGGAAGAAATGGGACACGCGTATGATGCAATTATACGTATTCTGCAGAGACAGAGTATTGGTCCAAGGATTTTTTCTTGCTGATATTATCTATGGTTCGATGACTCGTCTCATTTACTGTCGGGGGACGGGTCGTGATTTCCAAGGACTGCACCCTGCAGCTACGTCAGCGGTCTCGCCCATGGATCCCTGCAACAGGACTCTTTTCTACAGAGTACCTCAGGACCAGCCAGATGCATATGCATCCGCTCTTCGTACAAGGGCCATATGCTCCTATGCGCATCGACGGCAGACAGTCTTGGTACGATAATATGACTATACTAATTGATATTGTCTGCTCTTACTGTGAATCTGTATGACGACTTTTGACTCTGGGTCGGTTCTGCTAAGGGCTCCCTTCCCGGCAGCAGGCTAGGCGAACAATTACACTGCTGCACATCGAACCCTTCTTTCTCATTGCAGATACTCATTGCAGTATTAATACTGGCCAGTTGTCAGTGCTCGGTTGTTTTCCTCCGCTGCACTGTATGTCACCAGATCAAGGACAGCTGGATTTAATGCGCAAGGGTCCGTCCCTCTCCCATCTCGATCCGCCCCATGTTTAGCGGCTTTAGCGGATCTCCCGCCTTCCAAGTCCACTGTACCTCAGCGGTCAGCTCTCACCAAGGCTGATCCACTGCGCTGTCACTGGCCAGGGTCTTAAATCAGGGAAAAACTTCAAACCGTAACGACGTCTTGCGCCACCAGGCGACACACCCTATTCTTCACCAGCAATCGTCCATAGTGACACCAAGGTATCTTGCTCAGCAACCTCCAGCGGGCAGTGCGTCACTGTCATCGACCTTCTTCCGATCACAGTATCCACAATCATGGCACAGCTATCATCATCTACTGCTGCGGCTCGCAACCTCACAAATACAGTGCTGCAGAACCTGCAGGATCAGCATGATTGGACTACCCTACAGGTTTTTGAAGGGCCCGGATATCCACGTCCAGTTATCAAGGGCCTCCCACCTCGACGCCTCTACATTCACCCGGATGATCAGATTGAGGCCCTGATCCAAGAGCGTGCTACAGGGCAGCCAATGTCACAGGCGCCTGAAGAAGAATGGGTGTTGCCAATTCATCTCACTGAGCAGTGGACCATCTCCCGCTTCTCTGCAGTCTTCGACACACTGGATAAGAAAGATGGCGCACGAGGTAAACGACTTGTACTTGCAACGGTCCACAACGATTCAACTGTGGTATATTATCTCATGCACGAAGGCATGGTCAAGCCACGTCAGAATTGATAGCCCACTACCACTGATCGTATCACACGCTTCAACACCTCAACACCATGCCACCATCAACGCCGGGACTTCACACACCGAGCTATATGCCTCCTCATGGCTTGAAGACGACCTTCTGTACCTTCAGCTTGTCGAAGAGATCATAGCCCTCCACGGCGTCCGAAAGCGGCATGATCTTGTCAAACATGAACCTACATATCAAGCGTCAGTCAGAAAGTGGAGGCTATGATTTGTAGCGCGCGTCGAACGTACCCAAAGCTATGCTGTTTTGCTGCCAAAACGGCCAAAGACTCCTCGAAGATGCCCCGGACAGGGCAGCGACCCATTTGCAACCGCACATTCTTGCTACACTCAATAGTCAGTTTCCGACTCGAGGCTCATATTGGGGAGAACTACGTACTCATAACCGTCCTCGCCACTGAAAGGGATCTACGACAAGAGAGGCGTTGTTAGCGAGACTCGCAGTCAGTCACAGAGCCGGTGCACTTACCTCCGCGCCATGGACCCCGATGCTGCTAATAGCGCCAAAGGGACGAACGACGTCGTACGCTGTCTGCAGAGCGGCTGGCTGGCCAACGACCTCGACGACCATGTCCGCACCCCGGCCTCCCGTCGCCTCTTTGATGGCAGCCATCATGCCATCCTTGTCATGAAGGAAGTTCAAGGGCTCCGCGCCAAGCCCTCGGGCAAGCTCGAGACGGCTGTCAACGCTATCGATCGCGAAAATGCGCTTCGGGCTGGCGTGGGATGCCGCGGCAATAGCACAGAGACCAACGGGGCCGCAGCCGATAATGACCATGACGGACTCGGAGATCTTGACTCGCGGACAGAGCTCGATGGCGCTGCGCACTCCGTAGTAACCCGTGGGGAAGATGTCGGCCATAAGAACCAGAGCCTGGTCAGAGATGGTGCTTGGGGCTTTCATGACGCTGCCATCTGCGAGCGGCACGCGGACGTACTCGGCCTGACCGCCGTTGAGGTTCGGCGACCCGAAGAGCAAGCTCTTGGTGCAACGGGATGTGTGGCCATCTTGACAATAGAAGCACTCACCGCTGGCAGTTCGGTCAATACAACAGCACATTGGACGATAGAGCCTGCATTGCATCATGACCTACCAGGAGATAGTGAATGGAGTGACGACTTTGTCGCCAACCTTGACAGTTGTGACGGAAGCACCCGCTTCAGCGACCGTGCCTACGAATTCGTGACCCATGATGAACCCCGGCTCGCACTTCTCACGACCTCGGTATGTGTGCAGCTCGCTATGCGGCGTCAGTCAGTAGATATTGCTTCACCACGCATTGACGAAGCACGTACGAACCGCACAGCGCAGTTGCATGCACTTTGACAATGATGTCCTGGTCATGCTCTACTGCTCCATGTCAGCTGAGTGACATCCCGGCAGTTACGATGATGAACGGCAGAGTGTCAGTGCAGACTGCTTCACTTCTACTTACATGTAGGTCTGGGAACGTCCTTCACTGATACCTGGAAGGGACCATCAAAAACAACAGCCTTCATTGTCGAGGTTGCGGCGGACATGATGGCTGCTTAACAAGTACAATGCCAAAAAGATAGCCTGCAATCGATCTGAAATGTCCGAACTTTGCGTGGTGGCACGATTAGACGACCGTGTTGGATATATGTGGTGGCGTGCAGTCAAGCCTTTACTTCTAGTTGTTTAAAAGACCAGGGCTTCCGAGGCGCTCGGAGTCGCTGAGCGATGCCGGAGCTCCGTAAACGGCGCGCGCTGAATGACGTTACTAGAACCTGTGGTAGCGTACGGCTACTCTCGTTCTCTGGTGGGGTGGAGCTGTAAGGTGCAAGTCGCGTTCGAAGCCCTAACATAGACAGTTGAAGTGAGATGGAGACATCTAGAAGCTTAAGTAGTGAGCTGAAACCCAGGGAAGACGATGTTGTCCTGGGAATTGTTGCATGCCACAAGCAGACTTGGTGAACGTAAGATTCGAAGCCGAGGATGATAGATGGAAGCGGGGAAGGTCGGACTGCTGGCCTACGTCGTCAACAGCATTGAGATGGCCGAGGCACTCCCTCATCACTTGCCTTGGAGTCTCGGATCAAGAGAAAGAGTGTCTCGGTACACATGCGGCGGCCGACACAGAGGACTAGAGCGGGGAACAGAACGACTGACTTCCAGTACTGGGAGAGCCACCGATTCAATACATTCTACCATTGTCCAAGGAGTATACAGTGTCTGAGTTGCACAGACCCCTTGCATCGACAGTATTGCTGCACGTTCATAGTCGCAGCAGCACTACGGATACTAAGTAAAGTTGAGTATCGCTTTGCAACGCTTCGTCTCGGTGCCCTCCAGATCCGTGGACCAGTCGTCTCAACTTTTTAAGCGCAGGTCCCAGGCACAGGGAATCTGGCACACTGGCTAGCTCAGGACTGGCACTGATTGGCGTCTGATCAAGCTGCTCGAACCCCGCTGCTGTAGCGCGCCCTGCATCCCGTTCTAGCCCCCTTGTCTTCCTGTCTTCTGCATGTCTTTCAGTGCTGCCACTTGGTAGAAATTATCAGTCAGGGGCCCTGGGCATCCCATTTCCAGTGCCTTCCCCTCCCCCAATCTGCTACCCGCAACTCACTGCCACTGTAAAGTTCAGATGCCTCTCCACTCCTCCTTTCTTCGCAATGCTCCCCTGAGTCCCTGTCGTCTCTCGCCCTGTCGCCCCCCTCCTCCTCGTGTGTGGCCCGCTGTCACTTCCCAGGGTCACCACCACCATCCATCCCATCCTTCAAAACGACGACCAACTGCATATTGCGTGTGGTGACCACTCCTTGTCCTTGTCCTCGTTGCGAAGCGTTGGCTGGCTGGCTAGCTGCGACCCCTGACCGATTCCGTTCTGCCCGTGTTCCATCCGCTTTCCATCAGCGAAAGCTTCTCCTCTTCTCCAAGGCTCTTAACACGAGTCATCCATGTCGCTTCTTGAGTTTGGCATTGGCACCCTGTGAGCGTGAGACTGCACTGCACGGAGGTTGCCCAACCCCTGTCACAAGTCCACGCCCACTCCAACCAGACGCCATCCTTTCGCCTTCGCTCGCCGCCGACCTCCTGCCTCCGTCCTTTCTCCTACGGCGCGACACTCTGTTCCCAACAACCCCGTCCAGCTTCGCGAGAATCCCTTCTGGTGGCTGGCCCTGACTTTCCACGACATCCAACTAGAGTTTCGATCTGGGGTCCTTTCCAATTCGGTGTCTGCGCTGCTTGGGTTTGCGTTCTCGACTTCTCATCTTCTCATTTTCCTATACCGCCGCTGCCGCTGGGGTCATACGCACGATACGATACGTCGGACCCCTTGCACGCTCTCGATCACGACGATATCTCGACAACCTCACCTCTGCGTCCACTTTCGAAGTTACTCTATGGCATTGCCCATGCTGCTCGTATAGCCTTGAGTCATGGCCATCTGATCACCGCCAAAATACACTTGAATGAACGACGAGTTATCTACCACATCAACCTTGAGCCAGCATAGCGATCCGTCCAGGCTCGCGACTCTGCCTCGAATCCTGCCACTTCGCCCCTAACATGCAGGACGCCAGACCTCCTGACGATCCCGTTGCCTTGTTGTCAGCACGACTATCAACAGCCGGTCTCTCCCTGCCACGGGACGGAGCTCTACCGCCACCAACACGGCCCGCTCCGTCTCCGTCCCTATCCTCACCAGCTCTCTTCACTGCTGGTCGATTGCCACGGTCGTCGTCGCTACTTCCACCGCCGCGCATGCAGTCTGTCTCCTACTCGAATCCATCCAGCCATCCTCGGGGGCCTTCGCCTTCTAAGCCCGGCACCGCTCGCCCTCATCACCAGCGACAACAATCGTCGATAGGAGGGACCACTGACGACGATTCATACACGCCCACCGCCGAAACCTTCTATAATCTAAACCGTTGGTCTGCTTCCACAGACTCCAGTCGCACTTCCCCCGCTGCGGTCCGCCGTCCATCGACATCGGTCTCCAAGCGACGTTCAAGCAGCGTTGACGCTGTCATCCCCGTCAAAGCGTCCCCGCCTAGACCGACAACCCGCAAGCTGCAGAAGAATCGGCGTCCTAGTACTTCGCATTCTCTCGCCAAGGATCCGGTAGATGCGCAGGAAGATTTCGTTCTCGAACCTCCCAAGCCCACACCAGTGCTGACTTTACCCGGCTTGCCGATCTTATCGCCTCTGCCTTCTCTGGAACAGGCCGTGCGCGATCTTCCGGAAGAACCCTCGGTGAACCGACTTCTTGAAACCCCGGTCACAGAGCGCGGTGCGTCTCCGTTCTCGGTACCCTTCGCACAGCCCTTGAGACCATCTTCTGCGGCAGCGGCGGCGACACAAGACCCCAAGGAAAGCAGCATGGCAAACGAACATGGTCGAGAGACCTCTTCGCAAGATCGACCAAGCGGTCAATCCAAGAGCCGGCATGGGAAGAGCAGCATCGACTCGTCCAAGAGTCGGAGTCAAAAACCGCCCTCTCAAAAGGCCATGCTGACCAAAGCGCTGCAAAAAGCGAACACTGCCGTTCAACTCGACAATGACCACAACTTTCAGGGCGCTCGGCAGGCGTATGCAGAAGCATGCGACCTGTTACAACAAGTGCTCCAAAGAACGAGCGCCGACGAGGACAAACGCAAGCTCGAAGCGATTGTACGTACCAGTACTGGAACTGATTTTCTTCAACAACATCTAGACCCGCTTAAGATGTGAGAAACTGACAAATTGGTGTAGCGCCGTACATACACAATCCGAATCGATGAGCTTGACCAAATGGGACCCTGGACTGCCCCCAACAAGGCTCTACCAGCCGAACCGGGAAGCAGTAGCCGTGCTCGAGAGTCGGTGTTGCGATTGGATAATGATGATACGGAGGATGAACCTGTGGTAGTACAGACCGCTACAGCCACTCGAATCGTCAGAGACCGCTCAGAATCTGGGTCCAGGTCTCAGCCCGCAACGCAGTCCACAGCGCAGCCGACTCTTCGATCTAGGTATCAGGATACTCGTTTTGGGTCTTCTGACAGCCAAATAGACACAGCACGTCCCGATCCTCCATTCCTCCAATCATCATTTTCTCGCTCGCCGCGCAGATTGCGGACACCAGACAACGTATTCACAGCCCGAACTGGTGATTCCCAGGAGCAGCCAGCACGACTGCCCTCCCCGAGCCGCGCCGAATCGCCTGCCAAACCTCAATCTAATGGTACAACCGGAGTCGCACGCTCTGATTTCGCCCAGCCCAGCAGATCACCCCAACCACCTCACGAACGCCAGCCATCCCGGGGCCACATGCGCGAAGGTAGCATTAACTCATGGCTTGATCCCATCGATGAATCTGGAGGCTCCACAGCGTCATCTGTACACTCGAGAACATCATCCTTTGGCTATCGCCGCAAACACATTCGCTCCGCCAGTGGCAATACAGAAGCTGAGTTCGATACAGCTCTCGACGCTGCGATCGAGGCTGCATACGATGAAGGCTACGAACCCATGAGCGCAGACGAGCTCCGTCGTGATGAGCCGGATGAGGAGATTGTCGCGAATGCTCTGCGCAAGGTCGAACTGGCTCGGGAGCGTGTACGACAGACTGAGCGCGAGGCAGCTGAAGAAGAGGCTGAGCGTCAGAGACTGCTCAAGGAGCGATTCGAAGCTCAAGATCCGGAGGGTTTCTTCGACGACAACTCTTCCGAAGAGGATGAACGGATGCTCGAGGAAATGACACGGGATCTTGCTATCGAGGACTTCGGATTTGACCAGAGTCACCAGGCAAATTCACACATACCACGGGAGTCTGACTCCAGCGGGTTGACCTCGCGTACGTACCATAGCTCCACTGGCTCTTCCAACCTAGCCACCGGATCGACGTCCGTCGCCATCTCGGAATCTAAGTCGAAGCCGAGTCTTATAGCCCTCGGAACGCCTGTTGCGCCGCCACCTACCTCTTCATTACCGGAACTCCCACCGCCGCGACCCTCCTCTGCCGCCGCGCAGCAAAGCGTGCGAAACCGGCGACTCTCTGCTCAGAAACCGAAAGAACTGAAAATTGAGACGTCGAAAGTGCGAGCCCCAAACTCGAGTCGCATAGTCGAGCAGCCGAAACAGCCGTCAACAGCGGCAACGTCCAAGCTAGACACCCAGAAACCTCAGCCAGCACTCCGCAGACCGGTGTCACCGCCAGCTGACCCTAGTCCCTCTGAGCCTCGACCGCTCGGATCGCCATTTGCCTCTCGCGGGCCACTTGACAACGACGACCAGCAGGCTGCTCGGGCGAGATCGCCGTCTAGCACGAAACTTCGGAAGAACTTCTCGTCGTCAAGTCTGCGCAGCATGAGGGCTCGCAACATGTCACTGTCAAACCTCGAGGACAATTCGGACTTGTCACCTGGCACTCCCTCAACCCAACCTCTCACAGCGCGGACTCCGGCCTTGCCTGCTCTCCCTACGTCGGTCACCATGCAGTCTGGTGAAAAGACGGCTAATCCAGCCGTCACTGGCCATTTCCTGTTTGCCACAGATATTCATTCGGCGAACAGCCCCGGCATCCCTAACCCCCTTGCCGCCACTGGCATTGTTGCTCTAGAGCCCTGCCCCTCGGACTTCATGCTGCGGCCTTTCTGGTTGATGCGATGCCTGTACCAGACGCTTGTGAATCCCCGTGGTGGGTACGTGAGCCAAAAACTCTTCGTTCCAAGGGATGTGTGGCGTGTTCGAGGCGTCAAGCTGAAGAATCTAGAGGATAAGGTGTCAAATTGCGACCTGCTCACTGCAGCACTGCTGAAGCTAGCCAAGGTCGACAGCTTTGATGCCGATGCGATGCTAGAAGAGATGCAATCCCTAGAAGGCGTCCTCGAGCAAGTGCAAGCAAACTTGACGCGCAAGCTTGGCAACGAGGTCGGAGTCCAAGGCTCGGGAATGCTGTTCAAGGATTCCGCCGCAGGCGATGGAGATGCGTCGGGAGTTCCACGATCAGCAAGCGTGTCCAACAAATCCTCCTCGTTCTCTTGGCGTCGTCTGCGATCCAAGAATTCAGCCGCTGGATTGACGACCACCTACAGCAACCGCAGCGGTGATGTCGAAGGTGCAAGGGACATTCCCAATCTTGCCTCCCTACCCATGACCCCAAACCCGACAAGCAAGCCGGCGAGGCGTGACGTGGCTCTTGCGCAATTTTCAGGACCCTACGCCAGCTACATGAGCGCTCTCGCTCGATTGTTCGATGCTGCGCAGGCTATCGGTAAGTGAACTTTGAATAATCTAGCATGACCGGTGCAAGGAGCTCGGTGTTCTCTCGCTCAATGTTCTACATAAGAAAATTGCTAACACGATACTTGTAGACCAGATAGCTCGTCAAGTCGAAGACCCGGGTCTTCGCCATGCCGACAAGACACAGGTCGGACTGGAGCTGTGCGTACGCCACGCGGCCGAGTTTTTCGGGTTCTATATTTGCCGTTTCGTGCTGAGCGATCTTGGGATGCTGTTGGACAAGTTCATCAAACGGGGCAGCGAATGGGTTATGGTATGAGGGAAAACAGTTGAAAGAAAAAAGGATGGTATGGCTGACCTGGAGTGATGAAGGGATGAAATGGCGACACAATGGCATGACGGCTACAGGAGCGATGAACTGGAGTTCGGGATTACCGGGGTGTTTGACTGCTGGGTGAGTTCGAGGCGGGTTGAACTTTGGTCGGAGGAGATATGAACCAAGCCGCAGAGTATGAATCGGTTAGGCCATGTGTTGGTGGTGAGGTGCGGTAGCGGCTCTTTTTCAAGTAGACGGCGTATGGCTCCATGTCTAGATACCCAAGCTCGCCAGACGAGCTTTGAGATATGAGATAACTACGAATTTCACACGGACACCATCATCTGGTAGTAATGCGAACCGAGACGAACATCTAGAGCGCGTCAAGTTTGACCAGCAAGCAATGTCAGTCTGTCCAGAAAACATCGTACCAAGCTTGATGAAGTCGATTCATGCATCTATACAGGCATGAAAGACCATTTCAATCCGGATTTTTACGTGCATCGTAGCCCAGTCTAGCGCGAAGGCCTTGGAGCGGCACCGGGGCGCGTTGATCGCGTCCAACGCTCCAGGACCCTGGCCCAACTTTTTTCCCGAGACAGCTTACCGTCGCCGAACTCGCCAGAACTTGACACACGGCATTCAGCGCTCGCTATCCGCTGCGACATTCCTGTTTGTGGCAGATGCAGCCTGTGTTCAGCTCAATCTCCTTTTAGATGAGCCTGGCCTGGAGGGCAGGCCGAGCATGGACTCGACGATGTCTCCTCGACGTACGAGCCATAGCTGGCCAGCCTAGCCAGCCTCCTCTGCAAGCTCACACACCTTCGACGGCCCGGCCATGTGGCTTGCGATACAGACGAGGATACGCAACTAAACCTTCACCGGAGCAGCTGGAGGCGCGGATTGCAGCCATCCCCATCGAGCGATACCGCAACTTCTGCATCGTTGCCCATATCGACCATGGGAAGAGCACGCTCAGTGATCGGCTGCTGGAGCTGACGGGGACGATCTCGGCGAGCGATTCGAATAAGCAAATCTTGGTGAGCATAGAGACCTGGTGTTTCATTGCCAGCGTGCAGGCTGGCTAACAGAGAGGGGCACAGGACAAACTCGATGTCGAACGAGAACGCGGCATCACCGTCAAGGCGCAGACATGCACCATGATCTACACACACAAGGGTCTCGATTACCTCCTCCATCTCGTCGACACACCCGGTCACGTCGATTTCCGCGCCGAAGTCACCAGGTCGTACGCCAGCTGCGGCGGAGCGCTGCTGCTCATCGATGCCAGCCAAGGCATTCAGGCGCAGACCGTCTCGAATTTCCACCTCGCGTTCGCGCAAGATCTGGCCCTCGTGCCTGTCATCAACAAGATTGATATGGTGAGCGCGGACGTGCCGCGTGTCATGGAGCAGATGGAGACATCGTTCGAGATCGACTCGGGGACGGCGGTGCTGGTCAGCGCGAAGACGGGCAAGGGCGTGCCGGATGTGCTGCCTGCAGTGGTGGAGAATATTCCGCACCCCGTGGGAGACGAGAACAAGCCCTTGAAGATGATGCTGGTGGATTCATGGTATGACAACTTCAGGGGCGTGGTCTTGCTCGTGCGCTTATTCGACGGCACGATCAAAGCTGGGGACAATGTTGTCTCCATGGGAACTGGTTTCAAGTACACAGTTGGCCAGGTCGGTATCCAATATCCGTTCGCAACACCGCAGAGCATCCTTCGCGCCGGGCAGGTCGGCTACGTATACTTTAACCCGGGCATGAAGAAGATCCAGGACGCGAAGCTTGGCGACACCTACACGACTGTTGGCAAGGAACTTGAGGTCGAGCCTATGCCAGGATTCGAGGAGCCGAAACCTATGGTCTTTGTGGCGGCATTCCCCACGGATCAAGGTGACTACCACCGACTAGCGGACAGCATCACCCAGCTAGTACTTAATGACCGCAGTGTGACGCTACAGAAGGACCATTCGGAAGCGCTGGGCGCCGGCTGGAGACTTGGGTTCTTGGGCAGTCTGCACTGCTCTGTGTTCCAGGATCGACTGAAGCAAGAGCATGGAAGAGATGTAATCATCACGGAACCAACTGTGCCAACGAAGATTGTGTGGCCAGACGAGTCGGAGGAGATCATCAAGAACCCGGCTTTGTTTCCTGACAATACCGACGTCAGGATACGATCTGCGACTTTATACGAACCGTTAGTCGGCCCATCGCCATTGACAGATGTCCGTGTCTTCACAATGCTGACTCTCAACAGGTTCGTTAGAGCTACGATTACCCTGCCAGAGGAATACTTAGGCCGGGTCATCGAGCTGTGCGAGGCGAATCGAGGCGAGCAGAAGAGTCTGGAGTTCTTCCACGCCACGCAGGTCATTCTCGTTTACGACATTCCCGCGGCACAGCTCGTCGACGACCTGTTTGGCAAGCTCAAAGGTGCAACGTGAGTAGTGAAGACCATCTGTGAGCGCGGGCTCAAGGACACTTGACTGACAAACGCTTTGGCCAAAACAGGAAAGGATACGCGACGCTTGATTATGAAGATGCGGGATGGCGTCAGAGCCAGTTACAGAAGCTCCAGCTCCTGGTCAATAAGGCGCCTGTAGACGCCATTTGTCGGATCGTGCACAAGTCGCAAGTCGAGCGCCTCGGAAGGCAATGGGTGACCAAGTTCAAAGAGCACGTCACGCGCCAAATGTTCGGTAAGTCTTGCACCACTTCAAGCGGTGTCTATGCACCACGAGCTATCTGGTTGGAAAGTCTGCTGACAGCCTTTTTCCCGCAGAGGTCGTCATCCAAGCTGTTGTTGGCAACAAAGTCGTTGCCCGAGAGACCATCAAACCCTTTCGCAAAGATGTGTTGGCAAAGCTACACGCCGCTGATGTATCGAGACGACGAAAGCTGCTGGAGAAGCAGAAAGAGGGAAGGAAAAGGCTCAGAGCTGTCGGCAATGTCGTCATTGACCAGTCTGCTTTCCAGAACTTCTTGTCCAAGTGAGCGGCGGACTGCCCTATTGCAAGCGCGGACGGTTGTCCCTGTTTGGTGTCCATCTCCTCTCCTACGAAGCTGCGCCCGATTCCGCAGCGGGATCTTCCTCGGGTAACTCGAACCCCAACTCGACTTGTTCGTCCCAGGACAGCCCGAGGCCGCCTCTGAGCGTACTCGAATCCTGTTCGACGGCCGGTTGTGGCAGACCGGAGGTGAAGTGGAAGATCCTGTAGTCGCTATTGAAGAACCACCATCCTACAACACCGAGTCGGAGGAACCCTGAGTGCGAGACGACAAAGATGAACTTCTCGGGGCGGTCGAGAAGCTTGGCGAGGCCGCGCTGGCCACGAGCGAGAATGGCGTTCCGCGTGTAGGCGAATGACCGCCCCGCTGGGGACGTCTTGTCAGGCCACACGGGGTCAACGTTGCTGAAATCGACATTTGGGAAGTCTTTCTGGACCTCCGGCACTGAACTACCTGTATCGCAAGGCTTTGCCGAGTTTTCTGACGCCGTTGTCAGCAAGCGTGGTTCCACTTGCTTCAAGACTTCGCTGTACATACCTTGCCAATCCGCATCCGCCTCTATCTTCACACCCCGTTCGATTAACCAAGGCAGGGCTAGTTGTGCTGTCTGAAGCGTTCGACGCATAGGACTGGCGATGATGGCCATGTCACCTTCGGCGGAGGAGAAGCGCTTCTCCAGATCCTCCCTCAAGGCAGCGCATTGCTCGACGCCCAGATCTGTGAGTGGCGGGTCGTGAAGAGTGAATTCTCGTACATGGAAGTCAGCTTGGGCATACAGATGGGAGCTTTTTGGCCTGGGATGTCTAGGGAAGACTTATTGTCCACATTATGCAGTGCTTGGGCATGCCGTATCAGGACGATCGTGGGGGCCATCTTGGGTCGGGCTCTGTCGCCTGTGTAACAATGTAGAACAGCTGTAGTATCAACACGAGCAAGTAACGAAGCTTTTTAGATGTGCACCTGGCGATCCCGGTCAGAACTTCGAGTCAACCCTTCGAAGTCGTGAGTGAACAGGCGTCATGAGGTCTCCGCAGCGTGGCCCCCCAGTCCACTTTGCATCCGAGATCGGCCTAACTTTCGAAATTCAGCCCTATCACGAGGGGTGTTTGAGCTGCACAGGTACGTGTGAGCCAAGACAATGCCACGGTCACTAGCAACTCGGCTAGCATTTCAACCTGTCGAGTTACGCGAACAACCTATCGACCATGCTTGACTAGGTTTCATTCCAGTGGTATCTATGTAATCCTAAACTAAACGAATGACGTACCCATCCGCGATCAGTATGAGTAGCGGAAGTTCTTGTTCTCCCTGTCCGTCATTGTGCTCCACGCTTCAGGTCTCATAAAAGACTCCTCGGTCTGTGTACTCATGCCAGCACGTTTCTTGTTACTCCAAGCGTAGTAAAGGAACAGTGCAAATGTCGTGAAGGCACAGCCGACCTGGGTCCCCAGGACAGCGATCTTGGCTGGTCTATACTCAGGAGCATCGCGAGCCTGGAATGTCTGCGGACCAATGACATTACCAAGCGAAAATGCGCCGCTAATAATTGCGAAAGCAAATGCACGCTTAGTGCCACCTGCGAAGTTGGCAGCGGTCCACTGCAGGGTTCTCGTGTAAGCGAATGCATATGAGCGTACTGGGTCCCGGCAACTTACGCCATAGAAGACAGTCAATGGTGCAACAACGGCGTTGACCAAGTAGATACCGGCAAGGACACCGGCTCGATTGGTAGACGGAAGGAACGACATCAATGCCCCTCCAATGATACTTAGTTCATGTCAGCGTTATCGACAATCAGGCGGCTTCGAAGGGCGGGATGGCTTACGCTGGAATGATGCAGGCAATAATCCAAGCCCATCTATTAGACTGCTTGCGAATGGCATAGCCAACAAACAATGTAAAGAAAATGCTCACAACGCCAGAGGGCATATTCATCAAAGCTGCTCGCTTGGGGGTGTAGTTTAGGTTTGTGATCAGGGTGCTGGAATAAGTTGTAACCACGCCGCTGGATACAGAGAGCTTTAGTCATGTATTAGCAAGCTGAAGTCTTACCGAGGGCCGTGGGAGCGTGCTACTCACTAACGCAACTGCGACCACCATCAGATAAAGTTGAGGGTCTGTAAGAGCGTCGAGGATCTCCTTCGGACGGAACTTGTGGGTGTTGATTCCAGTCTGGTTCACGCTGACGTGCTTGAGCAAAGCAACCTTATCGCTCGCAGACAGCCAGCGCGCTTTCATGGGGGTGTCTGGCAGGAACAGTACGACGCATAGGCCCACGGTGACAGTTAGGCAACCCAACACGACAAACATTGTGCGCCATCCTGCAAGAGCCGCATTGGGACTCATGTGTTGGAACCCATAGGATACGGCGCCACCAAGAATCTGGCCGACTCCCAGTCCGAGATACCAGAATGAGAACCGAGGGGCTTGCTCAGACTTCGTGTACCATTGGGAGCTGATGAGCATCAGTGAAGGACCAATGGTCGCCTCGAATATGCCCAGGAACACGCGAGAAACAAGGAGCGTTTGATAGTTATGAGCTGCGGCGCCGCAAGCAGTAGCAATACCCCAAGCAATGACATTGAAACCGAGCCATTTCGCTGCAGGGGCCTTTTGTAAGAAGTAGACTGTATGATTTCAGTCAATGTCCTTTGAGAGCATTAAAGACTGTATTCTGCAGTGACTTACTGTTGGGTATCTCGAAGCACAGCAAACCTACGAACAGAAAAGTCGCTACGTTCGAGAACTCGTTGTTCTTGAGTGCGAGGTCTTGTTTCATGCCCATGACTGCGGCATACTGAATATGCCGTTAGAACAGAACCTTCTTCATGACAGTTGGCCGACAAAGCACTTACATTAAGAATAACTTTGTCCAGAAATTGTAGAGTGTAGCAGCAGAACATCAATGGTACAATATGCCAGTCAATCTTCCGCCGGAGGACGTCGATGTCTACAGCGGGCTCTCTTTCGGCAGCATGAAGATTCTCGCTCAGGAACTTCCATGCATCGTCGACCTGGGTTCCTTTGTTCGAGGCCTCATCCTTGTGAATGGACAGATAGTTTGACTCTGACTGCAGCGAGTCATCTGTGACGGATGCGGCATTGTTGACCTCTTCAATGTCCTTGGGCTTTTCTTGTTGATACCCAGACATGGCCGAGATGTTTCGGCGTGTTCTTCGGCGTGAGACGGATGGCAACCTCGCGACAGATAGCCGGATGAGAAAACAGTCGCTGGTTTAAGGACTTGAAGTTGGAGAATAAGTTGCGTCAAGTCAGGCGTATCAAGACACGTGCGGAGATGAATGGGAAGCACTCGGGACAATGGCCCAGGACAAAGTCAAGAAGGGCGCAGATCGTCTGAGTGGCTTAATGATAGCCAGACAGGAACGAGAGGGAGGTAGGGGTGCCCAAGCTTAATAAAGGCTGCTGGTCGGCGACATGGCCTGTCTCTCTTTGGGAGAACACCAGAGGCCGTGGTGTCTCAAACCGCAAAGGGGCAGTGGTCCAGAACGGATGCGCGGGAAACAATAGATGGTGCTGCAAGGTGCCGAGCCCACTTCAGAGTCCAATGTCGCACCGGCATCGCGCCTCACATCAAGGGAGGAGGAGTATGCGACCGGCGAACAGTTTGAGGGGCTGAGAGCGTAGCTTCGGGCGAAGGAGAGGCGTCCTAGTCGAGAGTTTGGTGAGGCGGCTTAGAGAGCTTGAGAGGCCTTGACTCGGAAGTCGTAAGCGGTTGGCAGGACTATGGCCAAGGTGCAGAAATACCCGGTGTCCAGGTACTGAGCTTGGACGGGGATCGAGGCAGGGATGTACCTGAGTGCAGGCACGCAGGGCAGAGAGGACCTTTGTCAGGGGGCCGGGGCCCACGCAGATAGTGCCAGGGACTTGAGGTATAGGTACCCTGGCGCACCGTAACACACCACACACCACACCATTGCCCGATTCCAGCAGTCGGGAAGGTTCAGGATACAGCCGAATGGTGACTTCACCGTTGGGTGGCATTCCCACGGCGCTATACTGCATCAGCAGTAGCCTTCATCCCTCGTCGGTATCTGGAGGCTGAAACTTTCGGATGCACGTCCGGTCTAGACAAAATGCATCACCGCCGCGGAGTTGCTGTCGTCATGCACTGTCCTGCTCTTTCCCTTCTCGCGCTCAACTTGACTCGACTGCGTTCGATTTGGGCGGCAAGTGTCTCGACTGCATATTCACGGGAGGCAGGAGCCATGCGACTCTGCGACTCCGGGGCATGAGGAAGGAAGGGTCCGACGGTCAACTGCATCTCCCCACCCTCTGCACCGACTCACACAGCCTTGGCTCTCTGGCTCTGCCATGCTTCGACATGCCTCGACATGCCACGACATGCCGCCACATATCTACAATCGTGAATTTTGTTGAGCTTGCCGACGTCTACTCCGCAAGTGCAACCGTCCTTGCATCCAGAGCCCATTGATCTTGAGCTCCGTCGCTCATCCCTTGCAGCTACAGCCATTTCATCTCAGTCTCATTATCTAGTCTCAGCCTCATGCTGTGTAAAGTCCGCGGCGATTCAGCCCTCAGGCGCACAAAGATCCAGCTGCCCCTGACGCTGCTCTGGATGTCCTTAGATGCATGACATAAGCTTCGAGCGAATCCACTCGACTGCATCATGCACGATGCTGCAACCCTTACGAGGAAGAAGCAAAGACACGGTGCGTCTGCCTGGGTCAGCCGTCTGATCAGTTCATAGGACGAGACATCATCCCCTCATCATTTCAACATCACGCCACCCAGCCTAGTCAGACGCCTTTAAGAGACCGACGCACGCGACATAGCATGAAGAGCGAATGCGCACATAGGCAATGGACGCCTGCAGCTGCCATACCTGCTAACACATACTGCATGCTCAGCGCTTCTGCCTCCACCATCCACTTGAGGGCTGCACCCCGCAGAGTGGCTGTATTCTCACTGTTCCCTCACTCTTCAAGCGCCTCTCTACAACTTACATTGAGTGCTGCACGGTCAGCGGACGTCTGGCCCATTGTCTTCGTTGATACAATCGTCACTACAGGAATGCCACATTTCCAATCCATGCAGACAGAGAGCTCTATCCGACGGCTGTTGCACCTTGAAGCACTTAGGACTACCATATGTCTTACCATGGTGACACAAAACGATGAAGCAAGGTCTAGCAAGGTCAGGTGAAGCCTTAAGTCGAACACGGCGTCGGTTTGTCATCAATCATGTCAGGTCAGAACAGACTCTGGTTGTTCCCACAACCGGGCTGGTTCCAGCTCCCGATGGACTTCGGCATGATAGGCTCTATACCGGATCCGTGGCGTCTGGTCTACTAGTAGCGCTGCGCGGAGATACTTCCATGACCGAAGATCTTAGAAAGCATCGTGTTGGAAGTCTCACAGCCGATGCAGGAGCTCAATGGATATGATGGTCAGTAGTCTTCTCTTCGATCAACGGTGATCCGCACTTCAGAACATCCGAGTTCGTGACCAGCCACCTCAGCTCACGGACAACACCGCTCCAAAGAGGGCCTTCAACTCATGACACGTGCTGGTCCATGCCTTCGTCTGGCTAAGATGTGGCAGAGTACTCCGAGGCATCTTATTTACGGCCTCCAGACTTTTCAGTTTATCTGCCTGTCTATATCCTTCTGAGTCATCCTCCTCTCGAGGCTGGGCGTTTGAGAGTGCTACAATTTCTGTTCGCCCTTCGCGGAACGCGATTAGGGCCTCCAATTATAGATACCCTGAGCGCGTTGTTGGCTTCTGACCGTAGCCTCCCTTGCCCTCTCACGCATACCAGTTAGACTATCCACTGAATTGGAGGCGTGATCTAGGCTGTTCCTTCAAATCAGATGGAGTCGATCACCCTTGCCCCTCTCGACGGGTATTTCGTGCCCGTATCTTGTCTGAGACAAAGCTTCGCGCACACATGCCAGAGCGCAAGGAGCATACCTCTACCCTCCGCTCACCTCGTGAAGCAGCTCAGCATTCGTCAAATTTGCCGTCGATAAGAGAGGACATGATGCGGGTTTGAGGCAGCCTGTCAGCACGTGCCGAGGCCCCTACCTGAGCTCATCGAAGCGCGTGCTCACCTCGTGTCTCGTGGCGTGAGGCGGGGGATCATCCACGGCCCAAATAGTATAGTTCATTGCCATGAACGAGGCCATAATCATTCCAAAGCTTGCAGCTGCTTGGCACTGGCGGGCGCAGTGGGAGCAAGACCCGATTGATTCATTCGGTTGGCAGGGCATATGTTGACAGCTGCCCATGGCGATCGTCCTGTTGCAGTCTTGCAGGATGCCCTGGGTTGTCCTTGCGACAACGTTGGCTTTCATTGCGCGCATGGACTCGAGAGTTTAGCCCTCTTCACGGGCGAATCCTTTCCCTATCCATCTACACCCCATCATCGATCCTCTTTGCTCACGTTGCTGCTGAGCTGAGGACTGTCTTAGCCCGCGACTCTGATTAGGCCTCCCTTCAGTCCCCCAGCAACAAGCGTCCCCGAGAAACCACTTATGTACTCACCCAAGCCCACAGCCGTCGAACTTTGATCGTTTGAGCCCTCTTGACTTTTCGGAGGTCCATGCCAGGCTGGGTACTAGACGCCGACGTCAAAAGATCAACAGACAAGCGCTGCCCAAGAACAACGGCCCGACCACATTCCACTTCGCCGCCATGGGATGGGTAGTGAATGCGACGGCGGAGGTCAATGACCAATCCCAATACCCTGTCATCATCGGTGTCTGCACAACTCTGACTGCCTTGTCTATGGTCGTCGTTGGTGGTCGGCTTCGGATCCGATCCAAAGTACGAGGTCTTGCGAGCGATGATCACATGGCTCTCTTGTCGGAGGTCTTCGTCGTTGCGTATGCTTCTTTGACGATTGCTCGTAAGTCTATCGAGCGCAATGTCCACTGCCGTTTGGCGCACAGGAAACTGACGATGCCACCGTCCAGAAACCAGATATGGACTGGGACTTCCTATAGCTCTCCGGCCTGAGGATAACATCGTCACGTACACGCGAGTGAACTTTGCCGGCAGACCGATCTACCAGATGGGCATCAGTTTCTTCAAAATTGCGTTGCTCATCAGCTATCTGCGCCTGCTGAAGGGTACAGCCCAAAAGACGTACCGTCTTATAGTCTGGATCACCATCATCCTGGTCTTCATGTCGCATGTCGGCTGCACGCTGTCATTGATCTTTGCTTGCGACCCGGTAAGTAACGTCGACATTGTCCATAATAGAAGACGAGATTGCTGACACCATCCAGGTCGAAAAGTCTTGGAATCCCCTCAAGGACGGCAAGTGCCTACCACCAGGTCCATCTTTCACCGGTTATGCCATGGTGACGATCGTCTCGGATGTGGCTGTAGCGGTGATTCCGTTGCCTGTGCTACTTAAACTCAACATTCAAGTTGAGAAGAAATTCGGTCTCATCGGCATCTTCGCTCTGGGGCTCTTCACAACTATGTGCTCCATCATGAGATACCTCCAGATCAACAGGATCCAGAATGGTGATGGCAATTCGACAATGCTGGTTCTTTGGGGCACGATTGAGTTCAATGTAGGAGTAAGTAACGGTATCTCTTCTTCATACGGTAAGACCATGAGTTGACAAAGCTGCCCGCAGAACATCGTTTCGTCGCTCCCATTCCTTGCGCCCGTGTTCATTCGCAAGGCCAAGGAGTATCGATCCAAGGGTTCTGGCGGTTCCGACTCGTCAGGTGGAAGGACAAGGAGCAAGAGTTATGGACGAGGTCGCCCTACCAAGGCGCATATCCAGCTCGATGATTTTGAGCCTACGAGGGACGGCTTTCCATGCGAACGGGTCAAGTCCGAAAGCGAAGAGGACATTCTGTCGAAATGCTTAACAAACAAGACAGCCAGTGTCCGTGCCATGGATGATGTCGAGTTCGCGCGACCGCGGACGGCGAACAGCTCAGGTGAATGGCGATGAAGTCGTCCAGGTTCAGCTCGCAATGTAGGTAGCAGGCAACATGTCGTAGAGGGTCACAGATAGGCTCGTTGAAGGGAATAGATATCGCGAGGAATGGAGTCAATTCGACGTGGCTGAACGACGCAGCAGCCTATCCAAGTCTACACTCCCTACTCGTCCACAATTTGGTCTTCAGTGACTCACGCGTGATATTTTAACGGTAATACTCAGCCTTTCAGAACTTGGCCGCAGCCTTGGCCAGGTCGGCGAGAGCCTCACGGCGCTTGAACTTGGCATCCTGGATGGCACCTAGAGGGATGTCAGCGATGCGCCTTGAGACGCACTTGTCGTGGCTCGGGATCTGCCTCGGGACTTACCAGCATCAGCATCGCTGGAGAAGTTGCCAGTCCATTCGACAAAGGTGCTACCCTCGAGCTCGCCAGAAGTAATGGCGAAGCAACGGACGGTGCTCAGAACACTGGTGTAGGACAGCTCAGGCTGCGAGGTGATGATGCTGTAGGTGATGTAGTGGTTGATAGACTGTGGGGATCTCGGTCAGAAATTGCAAGTGTCTAAAGTCATTGATAGAAAATAATAGTTTGCGACCACTTACGCTGTGCTCCTCCTGCTTCACCTCGAGGACAGTGCCGTCGTTGAAGGTCCACTTGACGACGTCAGTCTCCTTCTGGGACTCGACAAACTCGCTGCTCTTGAGCGCGCTCCAGAAGTTCTTGAAGTCCTGGACTGAAATCGGGATTGAAAAGTTAGCAGGGGGGGTCCCTTGAGATCCACAGATGGCCAGAGGAGGGACTGTTTCGCACGCTTGATGAAGTGCCAGACGTGGCTGAGAGGCGCCTTGATGACGGCGCTCTCGACAACCGAGGTGGAAGTGGGAATGGCGGTGGAAGACATGTTTAGAATGGTGATTATTGTATTTGGTTCGTGTGTTGTTTGGTAGTGGGGAAGTGAAAAGTGAAGCTTTCACGCAGTCCCGCAGACGGCGTGTAGGCGTGCCACTTTAGTACGTACGTCATTCATCTGCTTGTGGTAGGAGGGGTAGCTTCGAGGATGCGATGCCGCCTTACTGTTGCCACCAAGCAAGACATGCAGACGACATGCATACATGCCGGCAGATTGTTCACTAGAAACGGTCGTCTTGCATGGAATGAGGAATACCGTTGTTTCGCTGACTTGGCTGCGTCTTTTGGTGTGGGCTGCGATGGGTCTACGTTCTGAAATCCTCGATGATATGGCCCTCAGTGCACGAGACCTGCAGGCCAGTGCGAGTCGTCGCCGACTTCATGCAGCTGCTGCACCCATCTCATAAGGCAAGATACTCGGGAGACGTGTGTCATCTTGTAGATGTTTCACGGTACTGTTTGCTGTAGCCTGGTGCCAGACGCGAGCAAGGTCTGTCGCCTCAGGACTCCGGCCTACCCTGGAGAGATCACCATTGAATAAATCGTCCACAGATAGGCATTGCCCATGGTAAGGGCTCGGATAAATGTCCAGTGAGCGAACGCATTTTCACCGTGTTCCGATGGGTTGTTTTGCGGCGCCTTCACCTCTCTGTCCTGTGGCGAGGTTGGTCAGGAACCCTGATGACCTTGCGTGAACAAGCATCAACCCCAATAGCATTGTCGCTCCCGCGGCTGGTCAACCCGCCGACAATACCGAGCGAGATCACTCAGAGTGGCGTCGACGAGCCCGAGACAACGCTGATGGAAGATTGATGGACATCCCAGACGCCGAACCTGCAGATGGTCTCTTGCCCGTACCTGGACAAGAACCCAGTTGGTCGATTTCGTGGAAGGCTTCAGGAGAAAGACAGGTTCCTTCACCTCTAGTATACTTTCATATAGGACGAAGCATGACCCGCGAGCCCAGAGTATCTGCCACCAGCTCAAACAAGCCCACTATCGGTCCCTAGCTCTCACGTAACGCTTCCGGAATCCTTTCGAATCTTTCACTGCTTTTGCACTGAGATTTCACTAAGACGTCTCTAGAAAGATTTTCCCCGTAGGGCAGCCATTTTGCTGCTGTCAGTAGGATCGAACTTAGCTACAAGTAGCAAATGATGCTACGACATTCTGATGTTTAGATTGCAACTCTATGTCAGCGGACAAGTCAAACAACACCGAATCCTCACCTGCCTGCCTCAGTGCTAAAAGCCTCAGCCACCTTGTACCCTGAAATAGGAAACCGGTGTTCTAGGTTCGATATCACCGAAGGAACAGCGCAGCATTATGGTGCGTTGATCACTTTGGGACCTCTAACCACAAGCAGACTGCTTCCTGCTGAATCCGTGACGTTTGCCCCAAGTCAAGCATAGATCGCCGATACGAAGCCACTTCAACCTCACAGCTTCTGCAATCAGCTGCCCCCGTGATGCGCCGTCTGAGTTCATACAAAGAAGCCATCACCGATGACTTTCGGAATTACTCTCAAGTCTGTTACACGTATATTAGTGACGCAACATTGTTAGTCTGATCCTTCGCTTACGTTTCAAGTGTCACTGAAGTATAAAATGCCTGGCTTATAAGCTTAAACCACCGCTGAGTTGACATTGAAACTAAACAACACAACTTTCATCGCAATATCTTAACAAATCAATTTATCTCCTGCCAACATGCGTTACTCCAAGGTCTTTGCGTCCTTCATTTTCAACATTGGTGCTCAAGCGCTCAACTGTCAGGTGATAACCGGCGGGCCTAACACCGAGGAGCGCCTCGCGGTTGCTCATCTCGCCCAGGAGAAATTCATCAAGGGCGAAGTCTGCGTTGACAATGCTGATGGTAAGCAACGCCATCTGCGGCAGTTTCGTCTTGCTCGCGTGGTCCTGTTCTCGTGAAGAACCTGAGCCGCAAGACATGACTTCGTGATTTACTGATCACCCTCTGCCAATAGGCAAGGACCCATACAAGGTTGCTGCATGCTTCGTATGCGATGATGTCTATGCCAGTATCGCCAATCTCGCAAGCTACGATCAATGTCTGACGGACGAGGATTTTGAGACGACCATAATGGATGACATGGAGAAGAATGGCCAGTCGTGTGTCTCAAATGTCGGTAAAGATGCATACCTGATGGTTAGCATGGGGTGGTCTGACAATTGGGACGTTAACTTGGATGACTGCTACAAATGTTAGTGCTAAAAGGGAGCTTGCTGATACTTCTGCAACACCGAGTCTTGTTATATGATAATATAGCTTAGGTCCGATAAGGAAAGCATAAGCTCGCACGCTGGATGAGAGCATTCTCTTCTGCCCCGATGGATGGATATTCACCAGTTGAGCTGCGAAGATAGGCACTTAAGCCAGCAGGAATTAATCCCATAGGAAGCAATGAGGCTTGTTTCGTCCAAGCTTCCTCACTAGGATTGATTGTAGCGGAGTCACGGTACTGCGAATAATCTTACTCCCGCGACCAGCTTGGTCAAGCGCCCTGTGCGTACCGTACAAAGGCTGCCAGTCTAATGGCCTTTTCGGTGCAGAGTCGGGCCAGGATCCTTCTTGTTCTTATTATAATTGGAAGCTCTAAAACCAACTTTTTTGTTAGAGATATATAGTGCATAGGACTCCAACTTGGGCCGTCAGGTTTATTTCATTATCTATCCCTAGATTATTCACACGGTTGTGAGTATAGTGAGAAAAGCTGTGAAGAGTGAGAGAGAGAAGATGCTTTTACTGGAACATACAAAGCTGATTGATCTAACTAAGTATATACAAAAAAGTAGGATAATTTATGTTAGCAGGGTTTGCTATCTTATAGGTTTAGTAGCAGCTCATCGATACTCACAATATTAGTAAAAGTAAAGGCTCTAGCTGAAGTAGCTAATTTATCTTTTTCCACTAGAAGAAAGTTATAACTATAGTTGCAGCTGAATCAAGTACGGTATAGCCAGATTAGTAAATACTGGAGCGGTGTCAACATTCTTGAGGCATAGCTTACTATGAATGTATGTTACACGCTCACAGAATCACAGAATATCCATCATTAAGAGCCTACTAGGCTAGTATCACGTCATTGCATAGGAAAAGCACTTAGATAATGTCTTGGATGGTTATGCCAAACTGAGCTTGCATCCTTCTAACATGGAATGCAACTAGCTCTTTTCTAAGAAGACGCTCTAGCTTACTAAATTTGAGATCTTGATATACAGTGCTCTCTACATTATTAAATCAGAAGAATAGGAGTGGGTGAAGAACACAAAAAACCTTTTTAATGATATTTAAGCTGTACCTTAGGCCTGCCTTTGGGGAGAATATCTTATCACACAAATAAGCAAAATCCTGTACACTATATTTATTGAGTAGCGGACTACAGGCATGAGAATCTTATTTATATGAGTGTGGCTTACATGAAGCTCTGTTTTTCTTCATTTCACATAAACTATGCAACCAAGTTCATTGAGTTCAAGGTATATCAAGAGAAGTGCTGGTTAGGATTCTACCATTATAAACCAAATCTACTTATATGAATTAGCCTATAGTTCCAACTATAAGTGTGACTGATTCTTGTTGGCAACCGTCTTAGTGCTATCCTTTCAAGACAGGGTTACGATTAAAATATGTAACTATATTTATTCATAGCTTTATATGCGACACTTCTATGAAGAAAAGTCGCGAAATCTTGTGTTCACAACACATTCAGATAGGATACAATGCAGGCTTGCAATTTGAATTATGAATTAATTCATGTGAATATGAGTATTGAATTACACAATCTGCTTATTCATATGAATATTTATATAGGCTACTTTGAATACCCTATTTTATTCTACTTATAAGTAGAAAAAGGGGCGGATCTATAGCTTATAAAGTACCTTACTATAACTATTATTATAAGCTATAGCTACTTTAGGCTCTCTTATCTAGCTACACTAGCTATGTAATATAGTACTTATTTGTAAGTATGAATTAATTCATGAATTAATTCATATTCATGAGTAAAAAAGTACTCATATTCATATAAATATAAGTATTGAGTTACAGGGTAGCGTAATTTATATGAATTACTAGTTATTAGTATTCATATGAAGATTACTCATATGAGTAAAAATTGCAAGCCTGATACAATGTATAATGTTAAGTGTACAGGGCATCCTACAGTGACAAGTTTATGCACCTGAAACATGAATAAATACTTTCTGCTCCGTATATGCAGCCTTGCGATTTCTATCCGCACGACTAATATTCACTAGATCATGAGTTATTTATCGATTGTACAGAGTGATCAATCTCTAAGTGAATGGATTAATACTCTGTTAGCATGCTTGCAAAATGAATCCTTGTTTATATGCACATCGTAGCCTGTTCAATAGTACGGAAGTAGCTGATCTGCTGCTCTTATAAGCTATACCAGGCTTGCGATTTTTACTCATATGAGTAATATTTATATGAATTTTTATTTAATTTATAATTTATATAAATACTAATAGCCAGTGATTTATATTATATTTATATAAATATAAGTATTTATACAAATATAAGTATTGATATAAATATAAGTATTGATATAAATATAAGTATTGAATTATAAGGTTATGTAATTCATAATTCATATAGGCTAGTTTATATAAACTAATTTAAGCTACTTATAGGTAAAAAAAAGCCTATATAGTAAAAGGCCTATATAGTACTTTTATTGTAGTTTTTAAATGGCTAATAATAGTTAGCTATATAATAATAAAACTACTTTTATTAGCTATTTTAGGTACTACAAATAACTATATAACTTATAAACAATGTATATTTATAAGTAGAAAAGTACTCATATTGATATGAATATAAATATAAGTATTAAGTTATAAGGTAGTATAATTTATATAAATATAAATTAATTTATACTTATATGAATTAAATAGAAATTCATATAAATATTACTTATATAAGTAAAAATCGCAAGCCTGGTTATGTCAGATAGTAGAGATAAATAAAGTAATTCCAAGCGGGCTTGCATTCTACGTATGAAGTAAGTCACGAAAATATAAGCAATCTGTATGACTATGAGAATACTTATATCTCCAGTAAAGATAGGTATCAAAGAGCTGGATTGTGTGACTTGTATGAACTATTCATAGTTATGCATTCTCTACATAAATAGCGTATAACAAAGCGTATACAATATTAGACCACCGTAGTGTTTGTAGTCTACTTTCAACCAATCGAGCTCTGTTCAGCTATAGACAGACAGGCTTGTAACTTTTACTTATACGAGTAGTATTTATATGAATTTTAATTTAACTCATATGAATTATAAATTAATTTAATTTATATAAATTATATAACCCTATAATTTAATGCATATGTAAATATAAATATGATATAACTTATATTTATATAAATTACGCTACTCTATAATTCAATACTCATATTCATATGAAGATGAGTACTTTTCTACTTCTGAATATGAATTAATTCATATTCATAAAAAACTACTATATTGTATAGCTATTTAAGCTAAATAGTACAGGTTAATATAGTTATAATGTAAAATAGGGTATTTAAAGTAGCCTATATGAATTATGTAACCCTATAATTCAATACTCATATGAATAAATTCTTAATTCAAACTGCAACCCTGGCTATAGAGCAGTATGGCTACTTTTATACACTTTACCAGGTACTATGAACTGATATTAATTTTCGTGACTATGAGTATTGAGAAATATAGTTTTGTTTCCATGAATTGTAAGCCCTGCTACTATTTCGGAGATAAATCTGAGATGCAAAAGAAGGACAGGTTTCCATCTCAACTAACTAGTATATCCCTGCAATGTGAACGATACTTAAGCAAGTACTTCTTTTAAACTAATATGCCTTTCCATTATCTTACACTATCTCTAACAAGATTCCCTAGTCTAAGAAGCTGTTAAGTAGGATGTTTTGCCTACCTGAGTTGTGAGCTTATACATGTGATCATGTATACATCACTACTTCATAGCCCATGAAAGTGATATGCTACATGAACTTAATTACAAGTCAAATCACATAGTTATGTAGTTTTTACCATTGCTTAATAATGAGATATGTAATAATACATGATTAAACCAAGTAGCACTAATACTAACCTATGTATAGAAGCTATGGATTATTCTGCTCACAAGAAAGAGATTCTTATATGCACTGAACAGCAAGCCTGGGCTAATTTAGTTGTCTTCTAATCGCTGGTATCGAGGCTCGCAACTTGACTGTGAATCAATCTATATGAGTCTACTCAAGTTATAACTTATATAGGTTATTCTTTCTATGCATTTTACTACTATACAGCAGTCTTGCAATCTTTATTGAATTGACTAACTACTATATATATGCTAACATAGCTTAACGTATAATTCATAAGTGACATGGCCCAGTTGTTCAATACTTACACCTGCATAATTATAAGTATCGTTTGTAGTTACATAGACAACATAGCCTTATTATTGACTACTTGTACCTTTATCAATTAACTGGCCATGGTATTTATATCCTCATGAACACAAGTATCCTTTATAGGTACATAAATAAACTAACCTTGTTCTTCATTAGGTATATTCATATAAGTAAGTATGCGTTGTATTTATTTATGTATGCATGACCAGACCCTGTTATTTGAAACTCAATATGTATATAAGTGACTAGTTGTTCATAGTTCACATGAATAAATCATATTCATATGACTAGTTTCACTTTTTATCTTGCAAGTCTGGTTCATATACATTACTACTAACTATACAAGTTTCTATGAACTCCCCTTTAACACATCGTAACTAACAGCAAATACTGTGAACTGAAGGATGTAGCCTATACAACTATTGGCTTCTTAAGCTACGTAGCTATAGTGTCACGTTATATACTATGCCGTATCTCTACAAATATAATATAAGCTATGAGCTAACTCATATTCAGGAGTCAAGAGTACTTACGTGATACTGATAGAAGTCACTGATTCTAGAGCTGTGCAGCTCATATAGACATAAGTATGAAGTTCTAGTTATAGGTATTCATATACACCACTACTCATGAATGAAAATTGCAAGTCTGGTGGTAATAATACAACAACTAGATCTAGGTACGTCATGCTCCTCCACACGATATGGCTTCAGGCTCTCTTAGGGTTTTATATAGACTCTTTGAAAAGCATCGGTATATGTCCTGTTAACAAAGACTGGTCTATATTTATATATATGCATAATTCCCCCGCCATGGGCTCATGCTAGCTGACGACCGGTAGCACTCGATTCAGAGGTTCACTTAACACCGTAGTGCTCTTTGCCTCTCTGAATACGAATTTGTTTGCAAGACATTCATGTTCCTCTGAATATTAGTTGGTTAACAAGAATATACCTTGTTGGTACTTACGGTCCGAAGACTAAGATTGTGTAGCATGGGTGAATATAAGGGTCTTAGTAACATTGAATGCTGTCTTCTTGCTGAAGCTAACTCAGAATAGAGTTTAAATACCTGTATCATCGTCCAAGATACCCATTATATGAGCTGCAAGACAACTGATTGATGATTATTGCCTGGGCAGTTTTATAAACCTAGGGTGAGATAAGCAGAGGGTCGTATCTAGAGTGTATAACATAGGTTTACAAATCTAATATATATCAATAAGCTTCTCATAGAATAGTGCTTATAGTTATGTTTTAGCCCTACGTAGTCACGTAAACTAGAGTCAATACAAGTATATATAACTTCTATTTGAAGCTGAAGATGTGTATAAATGTACTTTGCTACCCTATGTAGATGCTAGCCTTACAATCTCTAATTATAGATTTAATATTATACAGCTGGCTTAGTAGATCTATACCTCTAATCGCAGGTTGTTTAGTATAACCTCAAGAGGCTACGAATCAATCCCTGTAGCTTCCGTAAGACTAGCTTCAAAATGGGTTGAAGACCTTGTTCTTGCCAAGAATACATACATGCATGGCCTAGCAATTTCTAAGTAAAACTGCACACCTGTGGTAGTTTCTTGGTCAGCTTAGAGTCTGTGAGCTCTGGTAGTACTTCTGACCTAAACAGCTTGTAACACATGATCTATTCTCATGTTACTGATTTCGTAATACCTGTTTAGTCTCATATTAAGAAACTTTGTGTTGCCACAAGTCAACATCAGAAGATAGCGTGAAGTCACATCAAGCAGACCGCTAATCATGGCAGGACTAGCATACATTTCTGGCAGCAAACAAACAGATTGTGATTGGAGGTTGTCTGCGAAGATAGGCGTATTGGTGATGTCTTAATCAATTATCTGTGTCTCGCACAGCTGGACGTATGAGTTCTACAAGCCTGACAACACCGGACGTTTAGAAGCTGCGATGCAATGCACACTAGCTCTATTCACTGTGGATCAGGCTTACAATTGGACTAATGGATTTACTCATATGGGTATTGTCAATTCATCACTATTGAATAATACTCATATCATCTAAGTTACTATTCATGGATACGAACTGCAAGCGTGCTGTTGGTCTATATGTGTACCTTCCGCAACATAAGTAGCTTCTTCATACTCAGGCTTGCAATTTGACTTATGACTTGCTATTTATACTTCTATAGGTATAATGAGTAATAAGTCGCTAGATAATGTCACGAATATGAGTACAAAATAAGCTTTACTCTACATAGGTTACTTATAAGTAGTACTTAATGAATATCACTATTCATCAGTCAAAACTACAAGCCTGCTTATACTTGCTTTTAAGTGCAGTTCATTCGTAGCTGCAGAACCAAAAAGCTATTACAGCCCGTGTGGTAAATTTAGACAAATCTTGCTGACTTACAAAGATTAGGTGCTCAACGTCATCTAGGAGCTCTCCTCGCTCATACATCTGTTCATTAGAGTTGCAACTATGACTCCGCTCAAGAAGAGCGCTAGGGAATATCTATACATGCCGATTTTTAGTTTATATTACATGCTTAACTACATTTGTTCTACTGATTGTTACTGTACTTCGCGTTCTCCCTAGATAGAACTCTATGTTAATGATCCTATCCTGTAAACAAGCTTGAGCTTGGACTAGATAAGCATAACAAATTAAGATGGATATAAATCTAAGGAAGAATTATATTTATGTGAGTATAAGTAGAAACCTTAGTTCTATCCATATCTCATAACATAGTATAATGTGATGACTTGAATCCAGTCAATTACCCAGTGTATGATCGTGAACTAGAAAGCATTCTATATATGTATTACTAGTAATTCATTAGACAACTAGATCTTTTAAGAGGAAAATGCGATTCTTCAAGTGATGTATGCAAACATAGGGGCTACATAGCAATTGTTCTAATTCTAAAAAGCTGTGAAATTCCAGTAGCTGTAATAAAACAAAGTCGATCAAGGTCAGCAACCACAGCTATTTAATTATGATAATAGTAGTGTGTAGCTTATTTGATAACTAGCGAAAGTTACATCCCTATTAGTAGGTATGCTAAGCAGCCTAGCATCTAGGCGCTAGAGACTAGTCGCTGATGACTAGCTAGAATTAGGCTTGCAATTTGAGTTACAGACTAACTCATATCAGCCTAATCCAGTGCATAAGCAATACTTGTTTAAAATTGAGCACTATCTAGGATTCTAGCCACACAAATATAAATGTCGAACAAAGAGGCTGTGTGATCAAGTTAACTACCTCATATTGGTCTACGTTAACAACAGTTCGTAGAAATGAGAATTATAATCCTAATCCAAAGCATATATTCATGTAAGGAAGACTTTGTTTACCTAAATACATAATCATTTCGATGACACTGGGTTAGATTATATCAATCATTAACAAGGGTTTCACATCATACCGCACATGCATCCGGTACTAACGAGCCCGCTCTTCATAAGTAGTAGTCATAAGAACGGAGAAGCCCTGTTCATACAACAGCACTATTGGTAAATTGCGTATTGGATAAGACTACCACTAATGAACATTGACATGCTACATTAATTAGTTCTTTACACTGCCAGGTTTACAAGCTTAGAACCCCGAGTATTACTAGCTCGTTTAATGACTAGTAGGCTTGCATTTTGAAAGTGAATATGACTAAAAGCTCATATGAGTAGGCTTTACGATAGAAAGTTGCAAGCCTGAGTTTGACTAGTCATACCTGCAATTCCGATCTATAAACGAAGGCAGATACTTGGATGAATAAGAATAGCAAGCTTCGCTATTAGTACTGCTATTGCGTCAGTCTGCAGATAAGCAAAGATTTACTACATCATGTCGTAGATTTTCGATTAGTATGGCTCCAACCTTTTATATAATGCAAAACATGAGTCAGTCTTTGCAAGTCTGTATGACAAACATTAATCCATGGAAGTGCCCACCCATTCATACGACTGAAAGTTTGAAGCGCGGGACAAGTTCGTAATGGCTGTCTACGACATAAAATATGGGCATTCATTAAAGGTGTTTACTTCAAATTACATAATCACAGATGAGATGAGCCAAAACAAGTAAGAAAAGAAAATAAACGAGATGCTCAGATCAGACGTTAAAAGTTAAGGACAGATTGGATGGATAAATGCTTCGACAGGACCTGGTAGCCGGCGTGCAATCCCAATCTCTCCTACTCGTTTGAAACCATGAACACGTGAAGGAAGACTGCTTTTGTAGTCTTAGAAAAGCTTCATACGAGGTATCACGAGAGTCTGAGAATGAATGAGATGTACTATAGGAAGAGGGCGACCACCGTACAGCATAGTAGCATAGTAGCATAGAAGAAGAATCTATTAAGTCGTACGAATAAGGACATAATTACTCATGATCAGTTGCATAGAATGCTAGAAACGCTGATTGTGTAGTCTTTGTGATTATGGATCCATTTAAACATATACAAGCATTTGTGAGTATGTGCACGAGTCTCTCAAGCTCGCGTGGAAAGCACTTCTTATAGTTTAAAGGATTTGCATCAGGATCTATCGCTCATGTGAAGAAAAGTGCAACCGGACTCAGTCAGTCTGTAGAGAGAATTTGCAAAGTTGCCACTTATAGTCAAATAGCAAGCATACATATGCTCTATATAACAAGTAGACAGAATGTGTTAGTCTTAGGCCTCTAGCATGTACTTCTTTATTTGCTCATCATGTCATGCAGACATACAGGCTGATAAGCATTGTAGCTTAAACAGCATCTCGATTCACATAACTCACATCTCGATGTAGCAGCAGGATCTAGAGACAGAATGGGAGCAATAACCCTAAGTAGACGTAGGTGATAAGTTGCTTCATTTGCTCATGATGTCTAAATGTCATATCATGTAAGAACTGTAAGCTCTGGTACAATTGCAGTAACTATTATCATCAACACCAAAGGCTTGATCACAGTTATGAGTGGGGTTACATTTACACACATTAGACTAGCCTGTTCAAGAGTCATCTATGCTGGAAAGACTATACTTGGCTATAACACATACTAACTGCTATATAGTACTTACTTGTATAGTACGTAGTAGCTGCTCAGTATATGCATCTCGTTCTTCAATCCATTAATGCTTATATCTTTTCATGGCAGTCTATCATAAATGCCAAAAGCTGAAACGATGGGAAATGTAACAGTGACCTGCAACAAGCAACATTACTGTTGCGATCTCTGGGAACAGCTACATATATAGTCTTATGAAGATCACATTGTTAAATACATGAGAGAAAAGAGTTCAAAACTATATCTGTGACACCAGCACCTAATGTCAAATTGAACTTTTACATAGCTATAAAAAGGCGCAATGCTACTGAGAGAAATGCTTAGTCTATAAAATGTAGTTAAGGTAATGTACAACTGTGAATCTAGGTCTTGAGCCTCCAGTGATAGAAAGGCATAGACTAGAGCAGGCTTCCGGGTTGTGCTCATGTTAACTCCAGGCTTGCAATCTGAGTAATGAATATATTCATATGGGCAGGATTTAGTCTACTTCATGTAAGTACCACCTATGTTTAGAGGACTATACATCATACTCTTAAGTATATGACTATGAGTCATACTTACATTGATATAACTATAAGCATCAAATGACTAGGTTCTGTTCTTTATGTAAACTTAGGTATCATTAATTATTTATACAAGCAACTGTTGTTATGCAGATTCAGCGTATAAACAAGCTAAGAAAAGCACTTCTATAAGCAGTTCGTAACTTGAAGCAACTCTTAGTAGTACCTATAGATCTTCTAGTTTTTAGTCAGCTATCCGTATAGGTATATACTGCAGTATTTGTTCTAGCACAAGATTTACTCATATAAGTACATCAACTTGATGAGTACAGTAAGTACTCATATAAATATGAATATGAGTATTGGATTGGGTCTGCTTATTCATATAAAGTAGTATTCCTGAGTAAATACTGCAAACCCACTTAAGTCCTATAGTTGCATAGAACCAGGCTTGCAATTTTGAATTATGAATTTGTTCATATGAATATGAATAATTCATAATTCAAAGGTAACGTAATTTATATGAATATAAATTAATTTATATAAATATAAATATAAGCATTGAATTATAGGGTTGTGTAATTCATAGAAATATACATTAATTTATGATTTATATAAACTAACTTTAAGACCCTATTTTGCTCTACTTATAAGTAGAAAAAAGGGTAAGTTTATAGCTTCTAAGGTACCTTACAAGAAGTAGTAATATACGCTATATTTATATTACTCTTCACTATTAAGCTCAAACAGCTATATACTATAGTAGCTTTTTATGAATATGAATTAATTTATGAATTAATTTATATTCATGAGTAAAAAAGTACTTATATTTATATGAATATGAATTAATTTATATTTATATAAATATAAGTATTAAATTACAAGGTGGCGTAATTCATATAAATATAAATTAATCCATACTCATATAAATTGAATAGAAATTCATATGAATATTACTCATATGAGTAAAATATGCAAGCCTGCATAGAACCATAAGTATTACCACCTCTTTAATCGACGTATGATGTTATGTAGTTATAGGTCCTCTTACCTACCTGATTTTCTATTTATTCTTAAGAACACCTTCAGTTTGGCGAACATGCTAGATGGTGTAGAACTAACAATTCTCGAACAACACTAATAATAGATGATTAGCTATGGCTATGGCTACACGCACTTCACAACTCCAGTTCCATGTCTTTACAAACTTCAATAAGAAGGAACATCTGAAACGGAGGACGCTAGGATGAAGAGAAAGCCTCGTCGGTATCCAAGGTGGTAAATGTTGAGTTCCACTGCCCAGGCTATGAGTTGAGTATGAGTAATAAGCAATATGGTTTTGTAGATTATAGGAGTTAATATTAGTTCATATTCATATCAATAAGATATCGATGCATATGTATGATGCTCAATTAAAAAGAAAGTATGAGCTTAACTCCACCTGAGTGATATACTAGATCAATGCTCATCAATCACATTACTGCAGTTGTATTAATGGTGTTAAAGCTAATATCTATATATACCTAATTGAGTCAGTTCTCACACCTGCTCTAGGCACTTAGTATATACATTCAGAAGTCCATTACCTATGATCAGCTCGCAATAGAGCCATCAGTGCTTCTTATGTACGCGTAATGCTTAGAAGAATACATAAATGTATGATTATATATGCTTCTTATATAAGTACTTGCAGACAGGCTTACAATTCTGGGTTATGTATACAAGTGCAGTCTTCTTAATTAGATTTTAGGAACAAACGTACTGAGTAATAGGTTTCTGCTATTCAAATTGAATATAATTCATATAATAGTTCACTTTAATACAAGAAGTTGCATTATAAAACTCTCATTACTGTCTCAGTATCCATAAAGGTGTTTGCCAATATTTATTAAAAAGCCCTAGTCTTCGACTTGATACTCGTGTGGTGAGGCTAATCTAGCGACTTGTAAACCAACTCAGTCAAGTAATAGACTAGCCTAATAGCTCGCAGGATCCAAGTCACGGAATGTTATTTATACTTGCTAAGTTGTTTTAGCTAACTACTCGTTGATAGAGTCTGGATGTCTGCTCTACACTTGTGTAGAATCTGAAAGGCTTATCTGATCAGATACGTTTGGGCTAATAATAAACATTATGAGCTAGTTTATTCAATGATGACTTGTCTGCAAATCATTTACGTAACAATTATATTATCTGAACAGTTATAACTCCAGCGATGAGACCCATGCGTGAGAAGATATACAAAAATCATGGAATTCTTATTCACGTAAAGAAGAGTACTAAGAGCCACAGTCACCTGATTGGGGTTACATTAGTGCTAGAACTGACTAAGATTCTGTGACCTACTTGTCTATATTCTACGTCCGCATAGTTAGACGCATAATTTAAGCCAGCAAGTCGGAAGTCAATAGAACCAAGTTTCAAAGCAGCCTTGAACACGGTTTGCCATGCTTCTCGATATACGCAGTATCTACAATTATTTTTATGAGATGTAATTGAGGAGACATGACCATGATGAGTTTACTGACATTCGCGGGATCGCACAACTTTGCTACTATTCAATCATCTTATCCCTAGAAGCCCAAACATTCCCAAAAGCATGCAGCATTTATATATGACTCTTCTATACTTCAGATTATTTACATAGTGCACAAAGTAACTATACTTTACACAGCTACGCAGACCCTGTGCTGTAGAAACCTAGACTCAGTTGCGTTGCTACTACTTTAGTACTATCTTTTGTTTTCGTAATAAATGTATGGATATCATCATATCAGGCTTGTATTCTGAATAAGATTTATATCTATGTAATGTATTCATAGTTTATGTAGGTACAAGTATTGGCTGAATAACCGAGTTGTGTTATTTACGTAAGTATAAATCATATTTGTATCCACGTGAGTATGAGTGCTTATTCATATGACTAGATATTCATGCCGAGAAATTGCAAGCCTGATAGATGTGATGCATGTATATGTGGTGCATAGCTAGAAGTTGTATATGTTCAAGGAGAACCGGGTGTTATTCATTATCGAATGCATTACTTTCATTATTATAATTTCTACAAATAAGGCTTCAACACAAAATTTCATGTACGTAGAAAACATGTGCATTATTCTTCATAGCCACATAAATATCGCTATTGCATATATGAGATATTAATTCATGATACTTATATAAATTAGTTAAGTGTCAAAGCTGCAAACGTAATGTACGCATCTTCAGCAGGGATCTGATCATGTCTTTTCTATTCGCATGATCGTGATTAAGCTAAGCTTGTGGTTTTATGATATCATCTGATTAGCAGCTTCTCCTATCTTGCCAGAACTAACATCACATGAAGACATGCACACAGTCTCTGTTCTGGATCTTCCAGAAAAGTGCTTCTCCTACATAACGGAGAGATCTGACTGGAGAGTTTTGATTTGGTAGCCTGATCATGACATAGAAGAGGGAAATCTTTAAAGAAAGACTCGTCCTTCTGCGGAACAAAGTACAGGCTGTCTTTGATAGGGCATTAGATGGACAAATTCCATGAAGACAGAGCAGAAGTAAACAACTCTCCAAGAAATTGCTTATCTAATACACAAGCTAAGCTACAAGCCAAAGCTTGTGATTTCTAGCATAGAACCAAGACTCAGACAGACAACACAATATGAGTGCTTGCTTCAGAGACATAGGTGGCTTTGACTCTGCACTAGGCTTCCGAGCCTATACTCTGCTAATTTAAGCGTGACAAGGTCCTCAACAGCGTTTGAGGTTGACTCTTACTTTAGAGGCCAGACAGAGACTTTTTATTACTTCTTCGGTTTGTCTATGGGTGTATTTATTAGTTCCTTACCAACACCCAGGCTTGCAATTTGAATCATGAATAAATACTCATATTCATGAATTATGAGTTAATCCATATTCATATAAATATGAGTAATGAATTACAGGGTAGCGTAATTTATATGGATATGAGTATTGAATTATAAGGTTACGTAATTCATATGAATATGAATTAATTTATAATTCACATAGACTAATTTCAATACCCTATTTTGCCCTACGTATAAGTAAAAAAAAGGGGTTAATTTATAGCTTATAGGGTACTTTACCATAAGTATTATTATAAACTATAGCTACTTTAGGGTCTGTTAAATAGCTACTTTAGCTATGTACTATAGTAGCTTTTTATGAATATGAATTAATTCATGAATTAATTCATATTCATAAGTAAAAAAGTACTGGTATTTATATGAATATGAGTATTATATTATAGGGTGGCGTAATTCATATGAATATAAATTGAATAGAAACTCATATGAATATTACTCATATAAGTAAAAATTGAAAGCCTGATGTCTAGCAAAAAGATTCTCGTAATTCTATATATTTCTCAGCACTGATTATGATATAGATAGACAAGACCTTAGTTTTAGTCTGCCATTTCAATTTGCAAATGAGCTAATATCTATGAAAGATCTGAATCTACATACATAATGTCTTATTGCTTTTAGATGACCAGTATAGCTTAAAACTCTGGTAATAGCTACTAATAAGAGACAAGGTACAATAGTAGCACCAGTAAGCAACTAGAATAACATTTAAAAGTAACACATAAATGCAGAATAAATGCACACCAATATAACCAACATACCTTGGTCTTCCTACTTCTAGATTTTCAGTTGACATATTACTACTCAGACTCTCGTACACATTGAACAATAGACCAATTTATAAACAAGGTGTTGAGAGCTACTAATCACAGCTAGATCTTTGATCTTCTGTACAAAACATGTCAGCTAACGTGAAAGCAATAGACAATCAAAATTGTAAGCACAATATATGTCAATCCACATAAACACCCTTGACCATGATGCTGACGGTAAAGGGAAAATAAGCTTTCGTATCAAATACGACTTGTTGGCTCATGGAAGGTAACAGCTCGAATTCATGATGTTGATTGCTGAGTTGTAAACACACAAGTAAATTAAATCTCAGATAACACGGTCTGGTAACGCTTTCAGGGCAGCATAGCTATAAGAGCAGTAGTGTCAGTATAGCATTAAAGTGTTATCGACTTGATATTCTGTCAATTGAAACCCCAAAAAATCCAGTAGCAATGGGAACAAGTTTATGATGCATGAAATTTGGACTAGTCAGGACAAGCCTGCTTACTCGTCTGCTCAATTATTAATGAGTCATAATCAGGCGTGCAGTTTTTTATACATAAGTATTGTTACTATGAGTATGAGTTACATAAGGCTGTCATTCAATGTCAGTCTCGTAATCATATGAACATGAGTACTTCGTTACTCCTCAATATGAATGAATCTCTAAAGTATTCTTAAGTCAGAATTTTCATATACCTGATAAATATAGCTACGGAGGTCTATAAACTTTCTACTACCCCTGCTAAATAAATAGGTATTATGGATGCCATTCAATGTAGTTATAAGGAAAATCTAGTTCATTATAGCATTTACAAGTTAGAACTATAGAATTAAAACAATATGAATGAACTAAACAATTAACCTTGTTATTCAATACTTGAAGTTATATGAGTAAGAAGGTTCATATGAATCAATACATGTTTCATATTGGCAGCCTGGTTCTCATACGGGGCCAGTGGCTAACGAGTAACGATTGGTTCACTATTGCCTGTCTATATAGGGAACTGATAAACATTAGAAGCCATCTCTCTCGTCCAAACAGCGATGTGGTTATATTCAATATCACAGTGTAGGATACATAGTCAGTCAGTCACTCTTGCGTAAGCATAGACTCACAGAACGCACCATTAGTCGTTCTATTCTGGTGTTAATACCCAACAAGCTTTTAGTTTAGTTAAGGCTCCGTCTGCAGTCTGTATTACTTATCATATTTGTCTTCTTATAGTAATAATAGCCTCGACTATAATACCAGTCCTTGTTACTACATGTACAAGCAACTAATCAAAATCTATACGTAAGGCTAAGTATCCTTTGCCAGTATCTGCGACACAACAACGTAGAGACTATCGCGAATTAACAGATGGATTGTAGATCTCTAGAAGGACAGAAATACAATAGATTAGACCTCACGAATATCTTACCCAAGAACTTTAAGAATATATGACTTATACTAGCTGTTCTGTTATCATTAGCTATATGCAGACTTGCAACCATTATTGATGTGAGTTACGCAACCTACTTATTTATTACTCCTATCCATGTAGTCATGAACTTCTTTATTACTTAAGTGACAAGCCTTGTTGTAGCTATCATCAGCGGATGAAGCTTATAGGTCGGTCACGCTTTGATAAAAATGTAAGACTTGAGAGCATATTTACATTTCTCTTCATGATTGTTGAGCCTCCAGCGCCTTGACAATGTGTTCCTGTCCCCCCCTGTGCGATTGCAGCAATAGTAGAGATGACTTAGAAGCTACAATAAAGAGAATTGTCACTTGCTTGAGTATATGTAGTCTTGTACTTTGCTTTCATTAACAAGGCTTAGGTAATGAGTCTAAACTTAACAGCATGTCCGTGCAGTTAGGGTAAAGGAATCCAAAAACAAAACAAAAAACATACAACAGCCGGTATTCGCTGGTCGTCACCGACCCAACTACTAATCAGCCCCTTAGCAGTTTAACTAGGGGAGAGCGGACGGGATCCCGTGTATTCTACTAGGTATGGTCGTATGTACCAGCAAGACATGGAATCAACATATATAAGGCCAATTTCTCTAAGCCTGGTGAGATGGAGTGAGAGTTTCAGTATGCGCTGCTTCTCGATTCTCCAGCTTATGGCACGTTACAATTATATGAATGATCGGTGGCGCACAACTCATCTGAGTTTGGAATAGAACAGAAATTCCATAGGCAAGCATCATTGTTCTTGAGCCACGTAGGGCGCCAGCTCTGAAGAGGTGGAGGATAGTAAGCGAGGTTTCCTTCACGCAGGCAATCCGTCAGGTCCTATAAAACTGAAGTACCCGCACCGGCGAGTGAACTCTGGCTCGTCATCTTGATATTTGCCCTCTCGGCTCTCAGTCCAGAGTTGCAAAGATTCCGGGCACTCGATAGAATGATTATGAAAGCCTTGACGCGAGAAGGACCGGTCTCGATCGGTTGGGTCATCACGCAGCCTGTCGAAGCGAATTTGGCAACCTTTGCAGCTGACGCCATGGTCGACAGTGGCGCTGTCAAAGTCGTAGTAGGGGAATGCAGTGGCCGACATGAACCGATGAGCTAGCTGTCCTTGTCGGGTTTTCAATTTCTGAGCGGTGTCATCGCTGATCATATCGCCCGCGAGCAGCACAGGGATGGCCTTGCACACGGAAACGAGAGCTTTAGGTCGCCTTGCGGGTACCTCCATCATGTTGTAAATGCCTGGCACCGTTCGTAATAACAATCCTTGAAAGCGGCTGAGTCTGGTCCGTGAGACACCGGCGAGGCTCGAAAAGGTGGATTGGGCAATAACATGGTAGCGTTCGGATGATTTGAGACAGCTGAAGCAGCATCTCTCCAACGTGAAGAGAAACAGCAGGCAGCCAAAGGAGCCGCATGATGCGCATGACTGCACCAAGAGGGACTGGTAGAGATCACGTAAAAGGTGACATTGAGCAAGCCCAGCTCTTAAAAGGCCCCTCAGGCCCTCGAGACCGTGCCTTGCGACTAGGCTATACTCTTGGATGTCTGTTACGATGCATCGAGCCAAAGAATTGACTTGGCGAAAGCGGAAGACAGAGCGGACATCTATCTAGGTGTAGAATGACCATTGACAGAAGCTCCAGTGGCAGCAAGGTCATCCAGCCTAAACCAGCTTGTGGTTTCGTTTCCCAGGCGGTTGTGATCGATACAAGCACCGACTGCGTTTCGTGTGGACGTGAACGAATAACAACGAGGTCAAAGTCCCGTCTATGATATGAGCAGACTCGAATAATCTCGTCGCCGTGCTTCTGAATAACGCCTTCATCGTCGGTGGAGCTACTAATCTGGGCCATCAGCAACTGAGGTAGCTCGGAGAAACAAACTCAGATCGTCGAATGTTGAAGCGCCCGGCTGTAGGTTCAAAGGAACGCGAGAAGCATCACGATACCTCGCGTTGCCCTCTGGCAGTGATGGGTTTTGTCCAGGTGTTGATTTAGTGGCCCTGGGGATGATGTCAACCGACATGTTTCAGCGCATCCAGGCGCCTGTATCCGTATCCTAACGTACCTTACCCTATGGCGCCGAGTGTGCGTTTACGTTGTTTTACTCGTTTGTCGACACGGCCTATCTTGATTGTAAACCTGTGCATACCTCTGTCATAACAGAATTCGCATGCGACAGAAGTACAAGCTCACTCTGATCATAACGCTGGGACAAACAGTACACAGCTACGATATGCCTTAGGAGGAGGCACTGTCATCTGCAGTATCCATCTCAACACTCAGTGTATACAAGTGTGCCACTGGCCGTGATCGTGCTCCCAACTGCCTTGTTTTGTCAAAAGAAGCCATCTCATTGCTCACTGATGTCTGATCGATACATATACGATCAGAGGAAGAGTCCACTGACCAAGTCACAGTGGATCTATCTTGTCGTCTCACTAATCCCCATGCTTCTTCTCTCCCTCCTCACCTGCCTGTCCCGGGTGGTTGGCATTACTTGGCGTGCGGGGTGCCTCACGCTTCTCCAATGCGGCAGCCTTCTCGTCCTGAGTGTCACCTTTTTGCTCGGTAGAGCCAGGTGACATGGGAGTCGATGATGGGACAGTTGAGAGAGTTGGGGGAAAGCTCTGGTCGACTCAACGAGCATGCTTACGTGACAATTCAGTCTTAAATCGAGAGTCAAGCTTCCCCGTCACAAATGCAACCATCGATCGTTCTGGCTCAACGTTCGATAATCCTTCTAGCGCCGATGCAGGCATCGGACGATTCGACTCGTCTTGCCTGTCTGTGTCAAGTTCATTGCTCACCAAGGCCCTTGCAAGGTCTTCCCTCTCAACCTCACCGACGCTAAGCGGAACGCGACCGAGCAGATAAGGCCGCCCTGCCCATCCGACAAACGAGCTCCCCTTGCCAAGCGTCACCTCCAAGCGAGAAATATCTTCAAATCTGGCGAAGTCAATGGAGACAAAAGACCACTGATGACGGAGACCAAGACTCTGCATGCTGGAATGTTGCAGTGCTAAGCCTTGATGGACAAACCTCCTCCCTACTTGGGAATAGTTACACATGGTTTCCTCCACGACGACCCCTCACTGTGGTTGGGGTCTTGGGGTTTCCCAGCCTTGTGTTGGCCACCGCTAGCGGTCGCTTTGCATATAAGCCGACTGTTCTCTCGACCTGTCGGTCTGGTTCCTCTTTTCCAGCCTCTGCATTCCACTCAGAGTTCCAGAGCTGCTGACACGATTGTACGCCATGCCTGGAATCACGACCATGGTATCCCGCCTCGGCGCGGTGCTCTCCTTCGTTGCCGTCGCAGCAGCTCAAAGCATCCCGGCCGCAGAGCTGGTCAGCAACCACACTCGCCTAGTCCCTGGTCCGCTTCGCGTCACTGAGCACTACTTCAGCGTGCCATTGGACTACGATGACCCTGACGGCGAAAAGATCACCATTTTCGGTCGATCCGTCCGTGGCTTTGAAGGTCCCATTGCTGGCTCCTCTCCAGATGGCGGAGAAACCGATTTGCCTTGGATTGTCTTCCTCGCTGGTGGTCCTGGCTTTGGCAATGGCCCACCTCAAGGCTTGCCTCTGACGAGCATGGCCCTCGAGCAAGGCTACCAGGTTCTCTACTTGGATCACCGAGGAACAGGCCAGAGCACACCTGTCAACACCAGAATGCTCCAGGACCTCGACGGTGGCGAGGATGCTCAGGTCGACTACCTGCGTCTCATGCGCCAGGACAACACTGTCCGTGATTGCGAGGCTGTTCGCCAGGCCCTAACCGAGGGTCTCTCTGAGGAGGAGGCAAAGTGGTCCATCTTCGGCCAGTCTTATGGCGGCTTCATCAGCTTGAGCTATCTTTCATTCCATCCTGAGGGTCTCCGAGAGGTGTTCCTTACCGGTGGTCTGGCCCCTGTTGGCAAGACCGCCGAGGAAGTCTACGAGGGGCTCTACCCGAGGGTGATGAAGCGCAACGAGGCGTACTACAAGAAGTTCCCCGAGGACATCAAGAACGTTCGCCAGATTGCCCTGCACATCCAGGAGGAGGGCGGTGCCGTTGACCTTCCGGCTGGTGGCAGCCTGACCGTTCCGCGACTCATGACCATGGGCATCGACTTTGGCGGTGCCGGTGGTTTTGAGAACGTGCACAACGCCGTTCTCAAGTTGAAGTCGTCTCTCGACCAATTCGGATTCCTGTCCAGGGCGTCCCTGACCCCAATGGAGACCCTGACCACCTTCGATGACAACATCATCTACGCCATCCTGCACGAGGCCATCTACACCGATGGCCCCGGCGATGTCTCTGACTGGGCCTCGGACCGTGTCGCTCGCGACCTCGGCCTCTTCGACTGGCTGGATTCGAACGGCACCGTCTCGTCCAACTCCAGCGAACCCCTCTACTTCGCCGGCGAGAACATCTTCCCCTTCTTCTTCGACACCTACCCTGAGTTGATTCCCCTCAAGGGAGTCGCCAACAAGCTAGCGGCGGTGGACGACTGGACGCACATCTACGACAAGGACCAGCTTGCCAAGAACGAGGTTCCTGTGTACGCCGTCTCTTACGTTGATGACTTGTACGTCGACTACGAGTACGCAAAGGATACCGCGAAGCTGGTCAAGGGCGTCATGACATGGGAGACCAATGCTATCTCGCATTCTGGTCTTCGGACGAACACCGAGACAGTCTTGGGAGCTTTGTTCGACCTTCGCAACAATATTGTCGATTAAATAGCCATTACATGAATGCTATTTGGTACACTTGTGATATCCTATTAGCCTCCGAAGCTTGGTGCGCTTGGCTGCAGCAGAAGACATTGTGTGGTTCGCTTGATAAGCCGTATTCGCCCAGCCTACGACGGCACGTTCGGCTCTACAAGTGTTCACAAAGTATTGTGCATTGTGCATTGTGCTGTAACTATCTTCGACATACATGACAATCCCCATTTTGATACTCCGAAGTCGCCTGCACCTTGATATCATAAAAAAGGCAACGTCACGCTGCGCCATCTTGTGTGGCTCTAGTGCGCGTCTCCCTGACCATTCCGTCTTTCGATCCCAGTGACGTGATCCTCCTCTGCAGATTGTCATGCCGGCCATCATCTCCGTTCGTTCAATCTTGTGGTATTGTCGCGAACCGCACAGATACAGGCTCAAGCGTTGAAGCTGACTGCAACATACCCTGTGATGATGCCAGCCCCGTCATATCGATATCATCAAACCCTCCATGTCGGAGATCTGATGCCAGCGTCAGGTCATGCAGAGCTGGCGCAGCAGATGGCGAAACGACAGAGCTCGTCGCTGACATGCCATTGTTACTAGAAGGCACCTGTACAGCGATCCCTGCCTCTCGTATCTTCGTGAGTATCGAGTTCAAGGCAGTGCCAATGACTGCATCATCGTTAGCTTGTCTACTACAGCCATTGCATAGGTTGTGGTAGGAGTGAACGTACCAACATTGACCGCACTGGCTCTATGCAGCGCATGGATGCAGAACTCGAGCTTTCGATGAGCTTGTAGATCATCCGGAGTGGCCTGTGCCTGCAGCAGGAACACGGATGCCGCTATATAAACGGCGTAATGAAGTGACAGCGTGCAGAAACTCTCGCCGAATGAGATGCTGTATAGATTGAAAATGGCAATTGTGGCTGTCGCAGACGAGACGCATTCCTGGAGACGATTTCGCTGGGTGCCGAGGACAGCATTCGCAAGAGACGGTGGCCACGAGAAGACAGGACGATATAGAAGTATCCTGAACGTATGATATAGACAGCTTTGAGGTCGTTAGTATAAGACGAGTTCTCAGGCACAGAGTACGTACTTGAGTGTCACAATATGGGAGGGCGGCGCGTCGTCGGGCAATTCGCTGGTGGCGATCTTCAGGAAAGCTGGTAGCTCTTCCCACCATTGGTCCAGTGAGATCTCTTCCCGAAGTATGCACTCCTGGACTTCGGACTCTGTGTTTTGGTCCGCAGGATCATACATATGCATGAGGATCTGGTTAAAGATGATAGACAGCCGGCACATCTGCATGAAACATGATGTACCATGTGAAGGCCGAGGTGTGTAGCCAGTACCGTGAGCAGAGCTCAGACCATGGGGTTTCCAGAGCTCGTCTTCAGCCGAGTCATCGACTGTGCTTCATTAGTAAGTGTTTCACTTGCATGGTCGTAAATGCCAGCGACTTACGAATCCACTGAGGAGGAGAAACGGGCGTCTGCTGCAGTGATGGTAGTCTTCCCAGGTACAGACTGATAATCTTGTCCCAGAAATAGCAACTCCAAAACAGTCGGCGGCGAATCTCAATGTCTTCATCAGACAGGGTCACAGATCCACCGTCACGCTGAACATCGAAGCTGACGCCGAGATGGTCGACCAGCCGGAAGGCCATTCCGCTGTAGAGCCAGGCTTGCGTACTATTTCCAAGACTACACTCTTGCGCGCTGAGAAGCAGTAGTGTCTGGATCGTGGGTATGGTACAAGCACCTTGTCTCACCTCGTCAAACACAAGATCACGAGAGTGGCGGGCAAAGAGCTTGCCGTTGTCGTAGGCTTTGAGAAGTTCGTGGGTAGTCGGATCCGCACGGCCCCATCTGATGGAATGAGAGAGCAGTGCGTTCATGAGTGTGTGGGAGTAGTAGGGGCCTAACACCACCATATCCCCTGTGTTGTATTAGGTGGTGCGCATGTGTGTGATGGGGTAGACACTTACTTGTGAAGGCTGGGCGGTAGATGAAGTTGAAGAGGGGTTGAACCCAGCAAAAGTGCAGGTCTATGAGGTAACGAAAGGGTTCCTGAACACCGAACAGGTCAGGTTCCATGACTTGGTGATAAGAATCTGAGATCGAGAGACTGTGGAACTCACGGGCACTTGCGAGTCTACTTCTTTAGCACGCTGCTGCCACGCATTGTGCTTGAGAGACAACTTGCTCTCATCTTGATCACGCTCTGAGCCGCCATCTACACTTGCCGACTTGTGACCGAGGCCGTCGAGGAAGTGAAAGAAACTCGTGGAACCATGGTACGTCGTTACGCCCTTGTCGTCCAACTTCAAGCCGTCGAACCTCCGGGGCCTCGACGAGGCAGAGCTGTCGTCGCGAACTTGGGAGCTCTCTGGCGTTCTCGGGTCAGGGCTTTTGGTCTGTTTCCGACCTTGCCGTAACTCTGAAACTTCAGCTTCAAGTTCTTTGATCCGCTTCTCAAGCGTATGGGTGTAGATCAGAGTGGGTGACCTAGGCCAGCACCGTTAGTACTTGGGTAAAGCCGATGCAAACCAGAGCCAGGCTGGGGCTGGTGCTTCAGGGATATGATGCATACTGCTTGTATTCGCAGACCTCCTTGCGGGCCTTACATCTGCTGCACGATGGCTCGGCCCCATCACATTTGACCTGTTTAACGATGGTAAGCTGCGTGTGATGAACGAGTTGTCACGGCGAGTCATGGCGAACCTTGCGTTTACGGCATTGCTCGCAGGTGAAAGCTAGCTTCTTGACGTCACGAGCAGTTGACATCCGTGGAAGACCTTGTATTGGAAATGACCGTCTGGTGAATGGATGACCTGATCAGATCTACTGCCAACGAATAATGGAGTGGTTCGTTCAAAGATGGAGACCTGGCGTGGGTTGACGATGGAGGGGGAGGGGCACAGGGCTGCGCACACGCTCTCTCCGCTTCCGTCTTTCTCCGGATGTCGGGGATCTACCCTAAAGCTTGGCATGAAACTCTAAGCCATCATTGCAACCCGATCTACAATTATTACCTTAGTCGGGTCACTGCTGGGGAAACTTGTGGATGTGGCTCCGAGGCCAGAATAATTCATCGCTCGTAGTGCGAGAAAGCTGGTTTGACTTGGTCAATTGTTGGCCGGTTTGGATATGAAATGCCTCTCGCAAAACCACCCCATCGCGAAGTGTACCAGCAACTCAGTCTAAGCAAGGTACCTGACCACCTTCTTCAACCAGGCTCAGCATCTCGAACGACCGATACTAATTACCAGTGACTCGATATCTAGCAAGATTTCTGCAAGGTCATGTTAGCACCTTATGACCACTGTCAAGATTACCAAACCGGGCAACTTACAACTGGACCACCAGGAACCTCGTACGAGGTGAAGCCGGGATCGTAGATCTGCGCAAATACGTCAATAAATGCATAACAAGTATGCATAGGAATCCAATACTCACGTTGGCAGTGTAGCCAGGGTCGCTCTCGGAGAAAGCTCCCGGGATGGTCAGGTCGGGATCCCAACCGCTGCCGCTTCCGCCCGTCACGGAGATTTGAGCACATGCGATGTAGAACTGCGTCAGATGTTAGCTGCCGCACTGTCTCTGGGCTGCCAAGGACTACACACCTGAGGAACGCCCGCTGGCCACGGGTTGTGAATGCCAAGGTTGTGGATTCGCAGCAGGTACTCGCCATCGGGGATGCAGCTGGGGAAGTCGAAGGTGTAGGATTCTGTCACAGGTTAGATGTGATAACCTATCTTATTGGACACAGTCAACCCACGAGAAAGATCCCACGAAGCTGAACCACCGTTGAAGTCGGGGCCTGTATTACTGTCAGCATCTTGGGTATGTATCGGTATGTCAAAGGTTGACCACTTACCAATGTCGGCAATCTTTTGCCAAAGACCATCACCCTCGTAATCCTGCACGGAGCCAGGAGCCTGTGAAAGGAACACAGAGATCGGTCCCTGGTGGTAGACAGCCTGGCGGAGTACCCATCAGAACCAGCATACACTTACACTCAACACCGGGAATACTCACCACATCGCTATGGAAGGTGAAGGACGAGCCGGCAGTGACCTCACGAACAGCCGTGCCAGAGCCATCAAGACCACCCTCGTTGCATCGCAAGTCGGTAGAGTCGAGGTCTATGAGAATGTTAGTATCATTTCCCTCTACTTTGCTAGCACATCAGACCTACCAACGACTGGCGAGTTGTAGTTGGTGTTGGGTCGGATGCCGCCCTCGGCGCCCACGCCAGACTCGCCGTCAATGTCGAGCTCAGTCCAGATGTAGTGTCCAGCAACGGTGTTGACCAGAGCGCTGGCCGCGCCAAGTGCACTGAGATACTTCATTTTGACTGGAGATGTTCGTGCTTGTTTTTGAGATGTTGGCGACGTAGGAGGTGATGAATCAGGGCTGCACTCGAGAACATCACATCAACGCAGACAAGGCAAGTAATGCCGCCTTTATGAAGGCTCTCTCCAATTTGATCGCCACGGATTTCTCCAAGCATAGTAGTTTCGGCAGCGGAGCATCCGCAAGCTCAGTCTTGCAAGCTTAAAGCTGGGCTCCACGACAGTGGTCGCATGACGCCGCAATCTCGGAACGCCCTGCCGCCTCCGTCGCCCGTGGAGGGAAGGTCAGTCGTGCCTTGGACTCTGTCGCTTACAGATTGCAGACTTCATATATCTGCCCCAATCGGAGAATTTCCAGTGCGCGATCGGCAATGCTTATTTCCTGAGAAGGACCGGTGGCTGCATACAGGCTGAAATGATTCGCTGCCGCAGAGCGCCGAGTTGTTTCACGGTACGCAGTGCTGGGAGGACGATCCCCGCAAACGATCCTCTGCATTTGATGTCTGTTGTAAGTAGACTGTCGTGGAGCCCACCTAATCTAATGCTCAATCGTGGCGTCGCGGTATTTTTCGAGCCAATACACAAGATTCGGCACATGTGTATTCTCTGATTGATGTACCACTGCATGGGCTGCACAATGACGACGGACACCGATGCATGTTTCGGCTCGTCACGATGGATCATGACTCGACAGTGACGGAAATTGGGACCCAGAGGTTCGATCCAACCTTACTCCAGAGGTCTCCTCGGCCGAAAGACCGGACACTACCTCTCAAGCGTCCACCGGGACGGCTGGCCATATTAGACGAAGAACCCCAGGACCTATCATTTCGCATGCCGTGACTTCGTCATAGACCTATTCAGGACATGCCATCGGGAACCTGTACTATCTCGATAGCGGCGGGTGACAGGTCCGTAGTTCCCAGCTCAAATATGATAACAACACCAGCGATTTCTGTGCACGGTGTTCAGGCGCTATTGAAGAACTTGGTGATCTTTTGCGCGCCAGGCTTCGCTGTCTTCTGCGGGCCCTTCGACACATTCTGCGTAGCACTGATCTTTGTCGGCTGCGCGACTTTCTTCGGAGATGGAGCATCCTTGGCTTCAGACCCAGATGCCTTACGCTTCAAGTTGCCAGACGTCGCCGGGGAGTCTCCCCTTACCGATGTCTCCTTACTCGGCGATTCGCTCTGGACGGCCGTGGGATCTTGTTTCACCGGCGACGGCTGTGACTTTGTAGGCGATTCTTCCTTTCCCTTACCAGACTGGCCGGACGCATTGTTAAAGAAGTTTGCAATGTTCGACTTGTTCTCCTTGCTGTTGACCGGAATCACGAATGATGGCGAGTTGTTGCCGACTTTGCCGACCTCCTTGCTCACTGGATACACATCCAGCTCGCCATCGAACGGTTTCAGTAGCGATTGTAGCTCCCTGGACCACTCGTGCCGAGAGGGGTCAAGCCACCTCTTGAGGTCGTCCGATCCGGGGTTGAGGATGACCGGCATGCGATCGTGCAGGAACTTGAGTTGCTTGTTCGAGTCTGTCGTGATGATGGTGTACGTGTACGTCTTCTCCTCTGAGCCTGTCGACAGCTTGTATTAGCATCGCCAAGTCTCATGAGAGCTCCATTATGGGCCTCACCTTCGTACTGCACACAGTCCCACAGTCCAGCGAAGCACATTAGGTGGCCGTCCTTTCGCTTGACATGATGCGGCAGCTTATCCTTCGGACCAGTCTTGAGCCACTCGTAGAAACCCTCGGCGATGATGATGCATCGTTTACGAGCTTTCATGGTGTTCCACATTCCCCCACCGGCAGCCAGTGAGTCATCACGACAATTGATTGTCTTCATCATCGATCCATAGTCTGGATTTCTCTTCGTCCAGAACGGGATCAGACCCCACTTCATTGACTGAAGCTTGTATGAGACGCTCTCATCATGGATCTTCTCATCAGTCTTGGGTTCGTCGTTTGCTTCATTGTCTGCTGCATGCTCATCGTCGTGTCTGTCGTGGCGAGGACCAGCACCCCAGTCAGGCGTGTCAGCTCGAAATACGAGCCCATGGTACCCAGGGGCAAAATTATAGCTCTGCCGTGGTGCGCCTGGCCCTTCGTCCTGCGGCAGATCATCGACGGGCATATTATCTTGCATCAGCCTGTCGCGGACCTGCGAAGGCGTCTGCGTGAATGGTCAGCTCGTCCATAGCATGAAAATGCGCGAGGCCGTCTTACCAGGTTGAGCGCATAGCGACCACACATCCTAATGATTTTTCAGTCAAAACTGCCACTGAAGTCATATGAAATCTTGAAGCGATTCCTCGAGTTTTATGGGTTGCATCTCCCGCATTCATGGCTCTGGCGGCGACATTCACGGGCTGAAGCTCGATGACGCTAGATGTACGCGTAGCCACGTGATCACCAGCCATCAGGTCACCCCTTCAATGATCGGGGCTATTGCACCGGGTGCTTGCATCATACCTCAAAGAGTAGATGTGCGCTTCTCATTTGTCATCATCTAGTTATTTCACATTCAGCCCTGCTCTAGGAATCATCGTCGCGTTTGGGCATCCTATGCCTTTCGCCGTGCCTTCTTCCTGGCTGCGACTTCGTCGTTCCAGGCCGTCTCAAACATCGTAGGCTTCACCTTCATGTCGTTCTCCCGGATGGCCAGTCGCCGCACGATCTGGAACGCTCCCGTGCCCACTGCCATCGTCTGACCCATAATGATACATTCGCTCACACCCTCGATGCGATCCGTCTTCATGCCCGCAGCAGCCTCGAACAAGTGGTCGGGCGTCTTCTCGAACGATGCCAGTTGCAGTACACTGTCACGCATCTTGGACAAACCGAAACGCGTAATACCCAAGACTTCACCCTTGTAGGTCATAACATCGGCCAAAAGTTGCATGTGTCGGGGATCGATACCCATGTCACCCATGACCTCACCAATCTCATTGGCGATCGTCGTTCTTGCGGCTTCGATGCCGAGAACGTCTCGGCATTCCATGACGCTATTGGAACGCGCCTTGACTCCAATGACACCTTCTGTGTTCATGCAAGCCTTCAAGCCGTATCCTTCGACCAGCACAGTATGCGTGCTCTGCTCTGATGTCTGAATAATAGCTCGTGCAGCCTCGGGGTAACCGGAGATGGGGACTGTAGGGAGGGTGCGTCTCAAGAAGTTGGCTCTGATCAGCATATCACCAGAATCGGCCTCCGACTTGGTCTTCGTTGCCCTTTTGGCTGGCATTTCGCTACCATCGCGGACGCGAATGACGATCCTGTTGCCACTAATAGCAAGGTCGTCACGCGGCACCTTGAGCTTGCGCTGCTTGCAGATCGCTTCTGCAATGTCGTAGACCCCGATGCCCAGGTGCATCTCAGAAAGAGCCTCCATGTCGATCTGCAGGACGACACTTCCTTCCGCAGCGCGCCACTCATCCTCGACGAATCGCAAGACGTCAGAGACATAAGTCTTTTCAATCCTGCCCTTTACAACCCGCGCAGCTTCGATCTGCTGGTTGTTTTCCAAAGGACAGGTAATGACTGGTGTACTGATAGCCTTGGAGGCGTTGATAATCTCCTTGATACGAGGCACACCCTGGGTGATACTCATTCCTGCGACACCAGCGAAATGGAAAGTCTTCAAGGTCATTTGCGTACCGGGCTCTCCGATGGACTGGGCACCAACGGCACCCACAGCGTGTCCTGGCTCCACGTGCGCCTTCTTGTATTTCTCGAGGCAGAGTTTGATGAAAAGCCGGAGCGTTGTAGCGGACACCTTGGCAGTCCTGTCGGCATGTGCCTGAGCCACAGACGCAGAGATCTCGTCGGTAGCGATGCCTGCTAGGCCGCGAACCTTCTCCAACTTGGCGGCCATAGCCTCCACCTGGCCTGCGATGGTGTTGAGGAATCTTCTCGCACTCTCGTGCTCATCGATGGCGTAGTCGCTTGAGTCATCATAATCCAGCTCCTCATTGTGCAACAAGCCGCGGCGAGGGAACCTCTTGCGCTCGACATCAAGCATTGAGTCGCAGAATGCCCGGATCTCAGCGGGAGTCATTGGACGCTCGTCATTATCCCACGTCAAGTTCTCAGCATGGGTCCATGTGCGGCCGAAGTTGACAGGCTCGGCAGAACCCTCCATATCTACTGGATCAAGCTTGTCGGCTCCGAATTGGAACTGCACAATGCCACCGGCGGATGTTCGCACGGTGTCGTCATATTGAGTTGAGAGATCTTCCAGAGACTTCATCAATCGTCGGGACATGTAACCAGTCTCTGCAGTCTTGACAGCTGTATCGACCAGACCCTCACGACCTGAGATGGCGTGGAAGAGGAACTCTGTGGGGAACAGGCCAGAGTAGAAACTGTTCTTGACGAAACCCTTAGACGGCGGCTGACGGGCATTTTTGTGGAAATGTGGCAGACTTCGATCCTGAAAGCCATCCGGCACACGCTGTCCTCCGATAATTTGTTGACCGACACAGGCCACCATCTGGGCGACGTTAATGTCTGAACCCTTTGATCCCGACTTAGCCATGATCAAAGGTGCGTTGTTTCGACTGAGTGTATCAACACAGTACTGTCCGGCTTGCTGTCGGACCTTGCTCAGAATACCGGAGATCGAGTTTTCCAGCGTCTGCTCCATGTTACAACCGGCGGCCTTTTCGAGCTTGCCTTGCTTGAAAGTCTCGATAAGGTCGTCGCACTGCTTGTAAGCCACAGCCACAAGCTCTTCCTTCTCCGCCTTTAGTCGTTCGGTAGGGAAGACGTCTCCGATACCGATAGAGAAGCCTCTATTTGTCAACTGCCTGGCGCAAAGCTTGGCCAGACGGTTCATGGCAATGACGGCCTGATCAGGTCCGAAATCACGCATGATGACGTAGAAGATCGAGTCTTTCTTGCCTTCACCGACAGTAGACTTGTCCATGCGACCACACATGACTTCTGAGTTGCGGACGACGAGCCAGCCATCGTTAGGATCCATGTCAGGACACTGGCCCGGCCGGGCCTTGTATGATCGACACTTCGCGTCCAAGTTGACTTTGACGGGAGAATCCTTGTTTGGCCGCATGAGAATGCTGAAAACCTGCTTGCCGGTCCAAAGCGCTTTAGGTGCGACGATTGCGGGTGGTGGAAGCTCGAGAGGTGTCTTTCCATCCATCATGTGCATGCAGATGTATGTGAAGGTTTTCCTGTCGAAGAACCTGTCTTTGCTGCTGAGCAAGAACGCTGCAGTGATGAAATCTTGCGTAGCCGCAATGATGGGCTCTCCGTTCTTGGGTGTAGCAAGGTTGTGCTTGACACCCATTAAGTTGATGGCTTCAGCACGTGCCTCTTCTGTCTGCGGGACGTGGAGGTTCATCTCGTCTCCATCGAAATCGGCGTTGTAAGGACTGCAGACACACTCGTTCAAACGGAATGTTCTCCAAGGCCGCACTTTGACGAGATGGCTCATGATACTAAGCTTGTGTAGTGACGGCTGTCGGTTGAAGAGGACGACATCGCCATCTTCAAGATGGCGCTCCACGACATCGCCGGCTCTGAGTTGCTGCGCAGCAAGATCTCGGTTACCGAACCTCAGGTTGACCCTGTAACCACCCTCATCCGTCTTGAGGATACACTGTGCACCGGGCCAGACATCGACACCGTTTCTCACGCATTGTCTGAGCTTGTCGATGTTATACCGGCTGACTCTCTCTGGGTATGTCAAATTCTTCGCGACCAGAATTGGCACGGCGACTTGGTCAACACCCAAATTTGGATCGGGAGAAATAACTGTTCGCCCTGAGAAGTCGACACGCTTTCCTGACAAGTTTCCACGGAAACGACCCTGTTTACCCTTCAATCGCTGGCAAAAGCCTCTGGTGGCCTTGCCAAAGCCGGGCTGCTGCAGACCCGGAACATCGCTGTTGACGTACATGGCGATCTGCGTTTGCAGATACTCCCACTGCTCCATGATCGTTTGGACAGGGGAACCCTTCTGAAGGGCAGATCGGATCATGCCGCTCACCCAGACGATATCAGCTAGCTTGGTAGTCAAGTCGTCCTCAGTACTGGCATTATCCTGTGCCACGGAGGGACGAATGCACACTGGCGGCGCTGGCACGAACTGCCAAATGAACATTTCAGGACGACCTTCAGTAGGATCCAAGCCCAGGAGCTCGCAGTCGGTGGGGCTAATCATTTTGAAGAGGTTAAGCACTCTGAGTGGGTTCAAATCCTCCATCGCCTTTCGCAAGTGTTTCTCGAGTTCCGGATTCTCTCTTCTCGCGACGGTGAAGGAGCTGTCGAATTTGAGTTTGCTCTCCGGAGGGACTTTCTTCATGGATGTGGATTTGTTGAAGTGAACGAACTTGTCGTGAGCCAGCTTGAGGACACCAATCTTGCGGATCTGACCGTTGACAGCGTTGCAGTACGGGCAGATCTTCATTTTCCGACATTGCTCGTTGATTCTTTTGCAAATTGCTGTTCTGCGCAGATTGTCCAGTCCTGGTCTCCGGAGTTCCTTGAGGAAAGCTCGTCGCTCCGGTTCTTCTAGCAATACGCGGCCGCAGTCCTGAACCTAGGTTAGCGCCGCATGTAATAGCTGGCAAACGGTACACACCTTGCAAATATCTTGAAGGATCGACATGATGAAGCGAAGGTAGCCGATGTGGAAGGCTGGTAGCGGGAGTCGAACATGGCCGAAGTGACCGTTGCAGTTGGCCAGAGGTTCTTGGCAAGTCGAACATCTTGCTGATTTGCTCGAGATTCCCTACAAATATCCGTCAGTGCCTCAGCCAACGTCCATGTGCATGGTTGTGCTTACGAGCCGGGGATCGAGAGGCCCATGGCGATACGGAGCGCGGTTGTTCTCGATGTCGTAGAGCAGTCGGTCGGAAACTTCGAGGACGGCCTGGTTCGCAATGTCTTGGTTCGATCTATAGTCCGCTTATCAGCATATGTGCTTCATTGTGCATGTTGATGAACTGCAGGTGGCATACTGGATTCCAAACTTGATCCCGCGGAAATGCTTTGGCAGTTTGTCGACAAGCTGTTGCTTGACGGGAGCGCCTGCGTCGGCCATGGCGAAAGGGTGGCTCAATCGCTTTTATGTGATGATTTGGAAGGGATTTCGGTTGATGCGATCACGATTGTCTCCCCGCAATGATCACAAGCTGGTGACTGGAGCTTGATGTCGGCGAAGAGCGCGCTGCGAAGGCATGACCAATGTTGTTGTTCGCTCTGTTGCAAAAGACAGTGTTCGGCACGTCGCCGTCGTTCAAGAGTCGGGTAATGATGCGTCTGAGGGCTGCCAAAGACGACACCACGAGTTTGAAGGGTCTCGACTCGTCAGGGCGAAGGTGTCGGGAGTCGTGCTGCTGTTGCGAGACGGAGGAATGAAGAGGGTCGTGCAACTTTTTGCGCAGCGGCAGCCCATCGCCAAACTTTCAGCGTCGTACCCCACCACAGTATGAGCCGGCCCCGCCATCGCGCCGGAGGCCCGTCTGACTCCCCGCCTGGCGTCTACAAGGTACATGACGGCTTTCGTTATAGAGCTACTACGGCATGTTTGCATGGATCTTGGTCGAGAAATATGAGAGACATGGGTTCAGGAATCATATGAGTCACGAGCCTCCTCCGATCGGAACCACGGTACATGCACTGCGTCTGACATGCCATGAGTCTACATGGGCAAGCACGGACGCTAACAAAACATCCAGCCAAGTGCTGCTTTGTTCAGTGATTCTATCTATATAGATGACTAGCTGCAAGTCGTCATTCTCAGATCAAACACGCTTGAAATGCTGGCCGAAACAAGTAAATCTAGCTTTCGCATGCTCATATCCCCTTGTCACCGCTGTGGCTCTTGTTCGACAGTAGTTGCGACAGCATAAAGTGGTTCACGTCCTCATCCCCCCAGTAGCTCAGATGAGATGCAACAGTATTAATCGGGTTAAAGTCCAGTGTACCCCTAGAACCAGTCAGCATGCTAGAACATATTCTGCACTTCTGGGACGCCTTACTCTTGGATACTGTAGTCGACTCGGCCGTTGCGGTTCAGTGCTCGAACTTTGGCTTCCTCCACCCGCATCTTGCGAGCTTTCCGGCCCTCTTCGATCCATTCGTCGTCTTTCTCCTCTGCAGACTTCTCTGTGCTGTGTCGGGATTGGAACTTGGAGAAAAGCGTTTCGATGTCGTCATCAATCAGAGCCGGATCCTTGCCATCCGTCTTCTTTGACCCCTTGGTCGTGTCCGCGAGTCTCTTCTTCCTCTCGTCAGTCTTGTCGCTGATGAGCGATGAGCCCTGCAGGACACCGCCAACAGAGATGTTTGTCCCAGCGCCTGGCGGATACTCAGACGCAGGAGTTGCTGCAAGACGCGCCACTTCCTCGTTGCTTAGTCCAAGGCTTCTGTTCAGCAAGTTGCTCGCGATTCCTGCGCTGAAGTTTGTCCAAAGATCGCTGACGCTCTGGCCGACTTTGGCACCGATGCCTGTCAAGCTCTGGGGTGCAACATTGTCGAAGATTCCCTTCTTAGTGTACGGTAGTTGCTGTGGCTTGAGGCTGGCCATGGCAGGAGAAATCAGTGGCTCTAGGCGGTAGCTGATCGGGTCCGACGGATGAAAGATGTTGAAAAGCTGCTCGACTTTGGGCGAAGACACAGAGAATGGAAGTCCGCTTATCTGCGATACTCTCTCGGTTGATTTGGGGCTCGAGAATGGATCCTCATTCTCTTCAGGGTTCAGTGGGCTCTCTGATGGAGCCCCTTGGGCCGAGCGACGACCTGCTACAGTTCTGTTGATGGCATATCGTTAGCTTGGATAGAGAGGGGAGGGCGGGATTGCTCCATACCGTCCCTTCAACATCTGGAAGAGGCCAACTGGAGATCCGAGACAGTAGAAGTCCGCAACTTCGAAGTCGAAAGCAGGTTCTCGGCCCTTGGCGCTCTCCGAAGGCCGATCTTGACTTGGCCAGAACCGTAATGGGTCTTTCGCAACACCAGAACCTTGTGGCTCCCGTTGGCGGCAGAGGCTGTCGAAGTAGATGGCAGACCCCAGTGAGTGGCCGATGAGGTGGACTTTACCCTTGAATTGGGGGTTTCGTTGTTTGAACAGCTTGTAGATACGATTGCTTTCCTCTAGCACAATCTGGGAGATCTGCTCGCGGTAAGAACTCTGGTACAGCAACACGTCAAGTGCTAGATCGGAGATCAGGGAGCGTGCGAATGCCATTCCCTCAACTGTAATGTCCTCCAGCGACGGGTCTGGCATCGAGGTTAGTCATCAAGTCCCAACTGTAGGTGTACATCGTTGAACTTGCATTCGTCTTCCTCGCCATCTGCGTCCGCCACATCGTGCTCCTTCTTTCTCTCTCGACGCCTTGGGAACTCAAGCAGATGCCTCCAGCAGACTGGGAGCACCTGAACGCGACAATTGCCGGGCCCAGAGCGTGATTCGGAGTTGAGCGCTTTGAGGTCTGCTGAGCCAGCGTAGACTGACTTCAGCGTTTTGCGCATGGTGTTGACGTCGTGAACAAAGTTCACACTCTCCATTCTGTGACGGTTCAGCATCATTTGCCAAGAAGAGAGAGTTTCGATCACTTACCGTAAGCCCAAAAGTTGACCGATACCGTGGGTAACCAGAACCAGATGGTCGATCTCACGCTCCTGTGTTTCTCCTGCTTGAGGGTTATAGTCGTCTTGCATGACCTGCTCCTCTCGACGATTGATCTGCTCCTCCGACTCGGCGGCATCTCGACTACCAGACTCCATCAGAGATGACAGCTGGCGATGAAGCCGCATATGAGGGTTGTCGCCTTCCTCCACCGACTCTCGTGAAGCGGCAGTAGAGCTATTCTCTACCGCTGGGGCTGTATGGGTCGAAGGAGGGGCTGATCTTCGCTTCAACATCCGCTTCTGCTTCTCATCCATCCCGAGAGACTCGTCCACATGAGCTGCATCTGTCTTGCCATCTTTCTCTCTCGACTTGTTTGATTCAGCGAAACCTCTCGTTAGCTTGATACCTCCCATGTATGCGCCACCTCCCAGCTTTTCATACACCGAGGACGTCACCCATGAAAGCATGCCCTCCGACGATATCCACGCAGTGTTGGCGTCTTGGTAAGTGACCACGCTGTTCATGTACATCCCAAAAAGTCGATGTGAGGGAGGCTGTGAAGCTGACTGCAGTTGAGCTGCTGGAACGTCTTGCTTATCGAATTTCGATGCGTCTGCTGTCGGCGTCGGTTCGGCTTTGGCTTTTTGCGACTCTTTGGGAGTGGCAACTCCGGCTGTTGACTGACTACGAGCTCGAGCTTCTCAACTGTCAGACGTGTATCGATGCTTCTTATTACTACGAATGGACTCACCTGGATGAAGCCATGGTTTCATCTTGAGATAACCCTGATGCCCGTGTCAGATACCGCAGGAAACAAGAGCCTTGGCCAATCAACTCACCTCTTCGAGCTGCGCTGCTAAGTTCTCCTCACATGGTCGGTTGGTTGATCCCTCTTGGAAGAACCAAGTTCCTCGCCGGACTGTGAGAACGAGTTAGTCCCAACGCCAGCAGACATCAATTGGCGCCACTCATGCGCACCTTCATATACCGGCCCCAGCCAGTACACCGGGGCAAGCTCTCGTTCAAGGATGTCAACATCGAAGAGGAAGTCTTCATTCACGGGCACCTTCGCTTGGTCTGGGTTGGCCTTCTTCTGGGTTCCCTTGCTGTCTTCTGTGCCTTCAAGGAGACGTTGATAGCGTGCTTCTATAGCTTTTGAATCAGAAGCCGAGAACGCTGTGAACTTTTTCGGAGCTGCTGGAGGCTTTGCCTTTGTCTCTTCGGGTTGTCCTCGACGTCGAGTGTTGTTGACGAGGCGAGGCTTTCTTTTCGGCACCTATTGACGTCTCAGCAGGTGGGAAAGGGGTATCACAGTGACCAAGAACTGACATCGACCGCATGGAACCACTGAACCTGGAGCGGAGGACAATCGGAAGGATAGCTGCGGGAGCTCTGGCCGTACAGCTGAGGTATTGTATGGTCCCGTGGATCACTAGATGGTGCTACGGCAGACGCAGGCGAAGGTGGTTCAGGCTGATCACCTGGCGTAGGCGTGGCTGATCTTGAGCCCCACGGATTAAGAGACTGAACAGCAGAGGTCAGATATGACTTGTCAGCCTTCTGCTCCACCTTGGCTGGCGGCATCTTGAAGACAGTCGATCCGCTACTGCAAGTTTTCGTGATATGGAAGAGTCGAGACTTGGTTGGACGTGTGACCGCCCGCCACGCAGGCAACGCGCGCTGCGCACTCCGGAGTTGCGCCAACGTGGACACGGAGGGCTTGCTAGTAGCAGGTACAAGATGATGCTATATCGTGAATGGCGTTGGTAGCCGTCGGGGAGTCGCGATGGATGGGTTCGATACGTCGAAAAGTCCTAGTGAAGCTGGCTATGCTGTCATTTCGTCCTGGCCGGATGAAAAAGCAAGACAGAGCCGGATGTGCTCGTCGATATGAGATCCTCGCGGATGCCAGGTTTGTTTCTGGTCTGTGCCAGGGATGTAGTGGTTGCATGTGACGAGGGACGGAGCTTCAGACCCGATCACAGGGCGATGTACTTGCAACCTCAGTGACGCCATGCGGGGTGGCCGAAGTACCTGTCGCAGCTGTCCCAATGAGGCAATGAAACTCGGTACAGCGGTAGTACTGCCTAAGCGCATTCGTTACTTACAACTTATTTCAGTTGAGGATTCTCGAATCGGACACCCAGTTCACGTTTACGGTTGTATGTCTCTCGATCGGTCATAAGTCGTATTTATGTTCTTGTACAGGGCAGACTCAGCTACTCGAAAATCGCTCATGGATGGAGACACCCGGCTTGCAGCAAGCGACTCATCGTGCCTGAGCGCTGTGCGATGTCCTCGGCTGTGAGGTTCTGTCCATCTCGCAGACCTCGAATATCAGTGTTGGGTCCTGAAGTCAGGCGATTTACGGACATTGCCTCTGCAGTCGCTCGGACCGGCTCTGGGAAGTCAGATGTTGCCAACCCGGACGTTAACCAGAGGAGAAGCCAAACAATGGACTCTTGATCGGCTTCTACAGCAATATGGAGCGCGGATTTCATGTCCGCCAATGGATCTTGGAAGCGAATGAGTTCCCCAATATCAGCTCCTTCGTCGCTGGCATCGCGGAGAAGTTCCATGACACCCTCGGTATCGCCTTCCAAGCACATGGTGTGCATCGCCTTAGCTCGGCGAGCCTCGGGATTGCTCTCGAGATAGGCTTCTTCTGTAATCTCAGGCAAGATATCCAAGTCATGCTGGACGCCGCCCTCGTTCGTATACTGAACAAGGATGGGTGCAGAGCTGTTGGCTTGGGTGAAAGGATTGGTTGAGGAAGAGCCAGCCTGGTTCACTGGCAGGTAAGTATCGCAGTGAGGGCATTTCAATGAGATGGCGATGGATGTTGACTCGTCCAGTAAACATTGCCTATATCGCATGGGGTTCAGCTTGTGGAAAAAAAGAATGTAATATGACGGGCTTCACATGATCAGTGAAGCAAGGGACGTCGTACCAGTGAAAGTGACAGCCGCAAGACAGCAGAAGATCGTCGGGAACAGTCGTTTCGTGACCGTCATCGCCCTCGACCTCGATGACTAGGGTCTGTTCACAAGCTTTGCAGAGAGACATGTCGCGTTGGATGTCTTCAAAGTGGTGCCTGAAAAGCGTCGTACGCGCGACACGTAATTCGAAGGTGGCAAGGCAAGGCGGGCTGGAGTATGGATGACGAATCGAGGTGTTCGAGGCGATTACTTAGTGAAGAAGTGACATGGGTCAAAGAATGGTGTTATTGTGATGTTGAATTTTCAGATTGTCGATATCGAGGCCCGAGTTTGATTGAGAAACTCCAAGTCGACGGATCCGTTGGTGTTAGTGACTGTGAGAAACCTGCAGGCGTTGCCACTGCTGGAACACTGAGAATACAGTGAGGGCAGTGCCTATGACAGCCACCTCTACCAGGTCCAAGGCTGTGTGGGACTTCAGTGAGCTGGCAGCTCCGAGAGCCGTGCTCAGTGCACTAACAACGAAGGCGGTGCTCAAGTCTTTTTGTCGGTCGCCCGTGCATAACTCCAGACTTGCACAACTTGGGCGCTACCGAGTTGTGCATCCCCCATCCCGGCACTGCACACGTGCATCCTGCATAACATGAGCTGCACACACGTCATCCTTCCCGGATGCGCTGGGCACCATCCCATGTCCGCCAGGCACCTGCACCTGGTGCTGCTGCTGCTGCTACTGCTGCGCCTGCGCTTGCAATGAATTGCCTGCCTACGAAACTACTTCACAGCCACTACTCCCCCCCACTGACGAAAGACGCTGCCCCGCCATCAGCTTCAACCACAGGCACTTGATTAACCCATCGTGGCTCTGTCTGCAATTTGATTCTTCCCCGTCTCTTCTCGCTCTGCGCTTCTACTCGATGACAAGCTAGTCTAGTTGCACTGCTAGCACTTCCACTATCCTTCTCCTCCCTCCCGACCCTCGTGCAATACGCCGCAGCTCCCACCTCTCGCTCCGGCCTTCCCTGTCTCGTCACTCTCCCGCCGCCTTGGTCCGGCGCTGACATCAACAACACCCCGCCTTCCTCACTTTCCGACTGCGCATTCTCCTCCTCTCTCAACCTTCATTGCGCGACACGACACCCCATTCCAGCCATGAATGTCCTCAAGCTGCAGAGGTATGGTTCCTTTGGAAGAAAGGTCCACCTGTTCATACGTCTAACTTATCCACCCTTCCAGGAAGTTTCCTCAGTTCCAACAGAACGAGATCTTCTCCCTTTCCGATGCCTTCCAACGCCTAGACGTCGACGACAAGGGCTACCTCGATGAAGCCACCACCATCAAGGCTACCCAACAAAGCGAGAACCAGCCTTACGATGTTGTCCGACAAGCTCTGAGGGATGTTGAGCTCGACTCTTCACGGCGCGTAGAACTAGAGGACTTTGTAGGGGTATGCGCCAATAGCTTCCACTTGTACGACGACATGAGCAATGCTAACTCTTCAGTAGCTGGTCGCAAAACTTCGCGACTCCTCAGCTCCAGCTCAGAACCGCCTCTCAACAGGCCCTGCTGCCAGCCCCGCCGGTACTGGTGTCGTCTCACAGCGCACGGGCGGCCATACTTCCAAGGGCAGCGTCAGCGGCAAGATCCAGGTCCAAGGATCCAATGCCAACATCACACACACCATTAACGAGGATGAGAGGACCGAGTTCACTCGTCACATCAATGCCGTTCTTGCTGGCGACCCCGACATCGGCTCAAGACTTCCCTTCCCCACCGACACCTTCGAGATGTTCGACGAGTGCAAGGATGGTTTGGTCCTCGCCAAGCTCATCAACGACAGTGTACCCGACACCATCGACGAGCGAGTTATGAACATGCCGGGAAAGAAGACCAAGAACCTCAATGCCTTCCAGATGAGCGAGAACAACAACATCGTCATCGAGTCTGCCAAGGGTATCGGATGCTCTGTAGTCAACATCGGCGCTGGCGACATCATCGAGGTTCGCGAGCACCTTATCCTTGGTCTTATTTGGCAAGTCATTCGTCGTGGTCTCCTCAGCAAGATTGATATCAAGCTGCACCCGGAGCTCTACCGACTACTTGACGAGGACGAGACCCTCGAGCAGTTCCTTCGCCTTCCCCCGGAGCAGATCCTTCTCCGCTGGTTCAACTACCACCTCAAGGCTGCCAACTGGTCACGACGGTTTGTGCTTCCCCACTGTCTTTCATACAACCCTTGAGCTGACTGAACTCTTCCGTACAGCGTGAACAACTTCTCCAGCGATGTCAAGGACGGCGAGAACTACGCCGTTCTTCTGGCGCAGATTGGCTCTGAGTACGGATGCACGAGGGCCCCTCTTCAGGTTCAGGATCTTCACCAGCGGGCCGAGCAGGTCTTGCAGGAGTCTGACAAGCTTGGCTGCCGCAAGTTCCTCTCACCCACATCGCTCGTGGCGGGTAATCCGAAGCTCAACCTGGCTTTCGTGGCAAACCTTTTCAACAACCACCCTTGCCTCGATCCCATCACAGAAGAGGAGAAGGCCGAGGTGGAGGACTTCGACGCAGAAGGCGAGCGCGAGGCCCGTGTCTTCACACTCTGGCTCAACAGTCTGGACGTTCAGCCTGCCGTTGTTTCCTTCTTCGACGATCTCCGCGACGGCTCTGTCCTTCTCCAGGCCTACGACAAGGTTATTAAGGGCTCCGTGAACTGGCGTCACGCTAACAAGCCCCCGGCTCACGGAGGAGAGATGTCGCGTTTCAAGGCTGTTGAGAACACCAACTATGCGATCGAGCTGGGCAAGCAGAACGGCTTCTCCCTCGTTGGTATCCAGGGAGCCGATATCACAGATGGCCAGAGAACCCTCACACTCGGTCTCGTGTGGCAGCTGATGCGCAAGGATATCACGCTCACCCTTTCGTCCCTGGCTCAGAAGCTCGGAAAGAGGGAAATCACCGACGCAGAAATGGTCCGGTGGGCGAACGACATGGTCAAGAAGGGCGGTCGCAACTCTGCCATTCGATCTTTCAAGGACCCCGCCATCGGCTCAGGTATCTTCTTCCTCGATGTTCTGAACGGGATGAAGAGCAGCTACGTCGACTACGACCTCGTCACGGCAGGACAGACCGATGACGATGCGTACATGAACGCGAAGCTGAGCATCAGTATCGCGCGTAAGCTCGGTGCCACCATCTGGCTCGTTCCCGAGGATATTTGCCAGGTTCGCAGCCGTCTGGTCACCACCTTCATCGGTACGTATTATGCTTTGACACGTGGAACAGAAGTTCGCATTACTGACGTCTTGTTGCAGGCTCCCTTATGGCGACCCATGAGAAGATGTAGGCAGACTTCGTGGCCTAGGGGGCATGGTGGAATACACTGCAGCACAAGCTGCAGCATTGATGAAGTAGCGATGGGGCGTCATATCCATAGCACCTGTTGTCACAATATGGAAGAATTTGAAAAGCCATGAGATTTACACATCGTCAATACCGAGTGACATCGTGATGAAGCCTGAGCGGAGGTTTCTCTGAACGCCGTAGAAGAATGGCGGAACCAGAGTCTGTAATTACAAGATCAAGTAGAGACTGCACAGCAGACTAGGGCCAGTGAAGATGCCGATCCAGAATATAATGTTTCCGAGCGTCCTCTTGCCCTTGAGCCACTTGGTGCGACTCAATTGCACTAGCTAGACACCCCCACGTTAGTAAAGAACAAGGCGAATGTCAATGAAGCACCATGTGAGGACGTACTGGAAGCTGACACATCTGGAGGATAAGCAGGTACCCGCGCAGCTTTTTAAAGAGACACCACATGACCAGCTCGTGGATACATGCGGAGAGGAAGAAAGTGATGAGGGTGGCGGTATGCTTGTTGACTTTGAGGGAGGAAATGGAGGAGTGGAAGACGTGGCGAAGAAGAAAAATGTGAACGGGACGGTTCCAGTCCCGGGCGAATTGGTCCCAGGATACTGCTGCTTTGTTAGTAGAGCCAATTGGAATATGATCAGGTTTGGTTCAGCTTACCGCTGTTCCACCATGCATCGTAGAAGTGACGATCTCCGAAGCAGGTGAGTTCGGCGAGGAGGTTAAGCACTGTTTCCCAGATGATGTACCAGGCCAGCTACCGTGTTGTCAGCATGGTGACCAATCTCGTACCTAGCGGGCGTAAATCGACGTACCAGATACTCAACCATGAAGGGAAAGATTAAATCGCTGAGAATCCACGGAAATTCCGCTAAGCGGCGAGCAAGCGGTACATGCGTCTCCTTCATGGCTATCGTTTGCATGACAACAGGATCTAGGCACGGTCAGTCTGAAAATCGGCCGAATGGGGTTCAGCTTGTCTCAATCAACTTACAAATGGAGTACTGAGAGACCTGTATCATGACGAACATGATACCGACCATGGCAATGACTTTCTCGGCGACATAGGACCAATCGATCGAGTCAGTTCGGGGGTACTCCAGCTCATACACCAGTGTTGGCAGCGGGATCCATTTGTAATGGTCTGTGAATGTGAGATTTTTTGGATAAGCTTTCGAGGGATCGCTCGCTGTGCCTTGCAGCTCGTCGGCCAGGGCGTCTACTTCCCACCTGACGAGACGCTCGAACAGCTCTACTTGTTCATCGCTCAGGCTTTGCTTAGAGGAGATAGCTGCAGCGACTCGGTCAATGTCGCACTCTTCCGAGTTTGTTTGCTTTGAGATGGATCGTCGCCGCTGCTCGGCTGACGGCTGCACATCGAGGTGCGAGGTAGAGATTGCGGTGACGAGGGGCTCAGTCTGTGCTGGCCCATCTGCACGGCTGACAGCTTCAAGTTCTTCTAGACGCGCAAGCAGATATTCGCGTCTGGCACGGACAGTAGAGAGGTACCCATTGTAAAAGGCATATGCATGCTGCTTCATCAACATGGTGATGCCGTGCAAGACGAAGTAAACGGTGTGAGTCCAGGGCCATTCCCGAACCAATGTCCAGCTGATGACACCAAGAATGAACGTACTCTGCCAAACCTGGGAGAAAGGTCAGCATGGAGGAATCTTGGAGGTGCATGGTGCGGGCGACATGCGTTTTGAACAATCCACCCACTGCGGTTCCACCGGAAGTAGCCACGTAGAACAAGCCTTTGGATAACCCAAGAGACTCCTGTCAGGGCACACATGGCTCCATCCGAGGCTAGCAAAACAATCACTGATCTCTTATTAGCCTTCGTGAGATCTCTGTTACCGGGTCGCAAAGCAACACACCATCGCGGCTGAACATGGTTTCGAGAATCTTGCCAGATCCGAGAGGACTACCGTAGAGTCGCCAGTTGTCTGCTGAGATTTTGAGGACGAAAAGTGCTATGCCAAGCCAGAAAAGAGTATAGAAGCCATGGAACTGGCTGTTGACAGCTTCGACGTTGTACTTGTCGAAGACTGAGAACTGCGACTGGAAGCCCATGTCCTTGAACTTGGTCTTGCCATGTGCCTGTGTGGCTCCCCTCGCTCGCTCTGAGCTCCTTTGAAGGAACTCTCTGAGACTGTCATCATCGTCGGGGTAAATATGCACACCAGAATCGCGCCGCACGACGTGGATGCGCTTGTTTGTGGTTGGTTGTGCCGGTGTCTTGCGACGTCTCATACCCGTGGCGGCAATCAGGGTTGGACGAACGTTCTCATCGTAATCCTCTTCACTAGGGGTCCCAGACCCGCGACGCCCGTTGTCCAGATTAATTCCAGCGGCATGTATAGCGTCAGCTAATGACCTGCGAACTGGCTGATGCTTCATCTGGGGCGACACTGATCGCTGGTCTGGTGGCTCATCGTCCATTGTTCCAGACGAGTCAGCCATATCCACCACCCTCTTTTGCTCCGTTGGTCGAGACTCGAAATGGTATTTGAACAAGATGTCAAGGATCCTGAAGCAGAGCTACAGCAAGCCGGAAGCAGAGTAATAGTTGCACTGTCGCAGGGTCAGCTCGACGGCGTGGTGATTCTCGGACGATGCGCAAATCGGAAGCGACGCTGAGATGGGCCTTAAGAGTGATTGTCAAACGAGCATAGAGAGACGTGAGATCCTGAAGGGAAAGTGTCCGGATATCTCAGGTTGTGTAGACGTCGTTGGATCTATAATTGGTAGTGTTACGCCGCCCACTTGGTCAGAATATGACGTGCCGGGCCCTTAAGCGTTGGCAGATACCCCTGCAGGTCCACGCGACGATCTTAGTGTCCGGTTTGGTCGACGAGCATGTCGAGATGCCACAAGCCAGGTATTTAATTGCGTGGTATTCACGTGAAACCCCCCAATGCACGGAGATCATCGATGCCGAAGCAGCCGTCGGCCTCACCCTCGCTGCGTGAGAAAGCCGACCGGACACAACAAGGACGCCGTCAGACGATTGGGGTGGAATAGAACCAGCGTTTTTGGTTGCCACTGAGTCGCAGATCTCACTAGGACCGGACTACACGGAACGAGTTGGTCTTGGCTGACATCGTCCAGCGAAATGCCACGGTCAATGCTTCGTCACTTCGAAGTCGTGAAATTATGATGGAAATCCATCAGAAAGCCGCGCAATGGTAATCGACAGCGATACTTGAGTTACGTGCAGCCCCTCTTCGACTGACTGGGCAACATGCCATTACAAGCACGCACCTTCAACTGCCGTATGTAAACTGTAAGGCGAAGCGTAGCTCATGCTAGTGGATGTGTGGAGATGGTGCACTGTACACCTTCAAGCTGTCAGAGTGACCGAGCCTTGACTGGGTGGGTGTCGTGTGCCCTTGAATGGAAGTTGTATTACGTCAGCAGACCTTGTACCGGAAGAGCCTTTCGCCGTTCCGATGCGCTCACACCTAAGCCTGCACAGCGTCGCCAGCGCTAAAGCGTGCTCTGAGCTTAGGTAACTGGGGCTTGCGCTGGCAGATCCCGAGTTCGCCTTGAGCGTCATCGCATCAAACACTTCTCAACCTCCATCCATCTCATCCTTCACCCATCCCGCAATCATCTCTGCGCATCTCTTTGTCACTACACTGACTCATCTTCTCTCGTCAAATCGTTCCAACGACGGTCTCTGTCGCATTTTCACGTCGCCCACCATGTCTCGCGGAGGTCAGACTCTCTACGTGACCGGCTTTAGCCACGGCACCCGCGCTCGAGACCTCGCCTACGAATTCGAACGGTATGTCAACTACGCATCAACGTCGCCCTCGCCCGCCTCCTCGTCTCCGTCCTCGCCCACGCCCTCGTCCTCGTCCTCGTTTGCGCTCTCGTCTCTCCGTCACCCTACGTTGCACCTCTTGCTAGACTGTGTTCGTCACGGTCTTCGTCAAGTTGCGTGAAAGCCCGTCACTATCTCGTTCCACGTCGTTCCGTCGCCGTCGTCCTCCCCCATCGTCGTCCGCCGCCGCACGTGCCGAACCTCTGCACCCTTCACATTCCTTCCCGTTGCGCCATCGTCTGCAGCATGATCGATATTCCGAGCTGCCTGACAGCTCGCCGCACATCTATGGTTCCTGGCGCAATCGAGCCCTTTGTTCTCTTTGATGTATGGTGAGGTTGCTCAGTGGATCGCTAATCAACTTGCATAGTTATGGCCGCCTGGTCCGTTGCGATATCCCTGCTCCTCGCTCCAGTTCGAGCCGACTGTACGTGTCCCTACCAGCGTCGCAAATCTCAAGCGAACCCTAGGACTCGAACTAATGTACGTCTACCAGTTTCGCTTTCGTCGAGTACGAGGATCGTCGCGATGCCGACGATGCATACTACGAGATGCACAACAAGCGGCTTGGTCGCGATGATATCCTGAAGATTGAAGTAAGAAAGACCCCGACACGGAAGATTTTCCTCAGCTCACCAGAACACAGTGGGCTCGTACCCCTCCATCTGCTTCGTGGCGCTTTGAGTCCGGACGCGACCGCGATCGTCGTCCTGCCCGTTCTCCTCGCCGTGGCCGATCTCCCTCACCTCGCCGCAGCGGTGGCCGCGATTACTCTCCCAGAAAGGATGATCGCCGTGATCGTGATCGCGATGGAGACCGTGACAGCCGCCGCGACCGTGACCGTTCGCGCAGCCCTGACACCCGGTAAGTTCGAGAACCGCTTCCTAAGTGGACTCAGCTGACTCACTGTCAAGTGACCGCGATCGCGACATGAAGGATGACCGCGACGACCGTGACAGGCGTGAGAATGGAGCCAACGGGGATGACCGCAAGCGTACGTGATACATAAACCTCGTGCAGAGCCACTACTAACCTATTCTCGCAGCCGTTGACAGCCCGCCGCCGCCTGCCAGAGACGAGGACCTTGACGTTGCGGAATAGTGAGCGCAATGTCTGTTGTTACGTCGGACTTGAATCATGCGACAAGTACTACTCGCTCCAAAACTGAGCGACCATGTCGGAGACGTCCGGATTGCTTTGCTTCCTAATGTCCTATATCTCTTACGGTGCGCATAGGAATTCCGAAGAAGGGTAAAGCTGCACTAAGACGACTACGTACCGCGGCTGAGTTGAAACCCGGTTTTCTTTTTGTGCTTGTAGGTTTGTTTGTACTGGTATGGCCAGGTAGCCGAGGATGGCCTGCATTTTGGCGCGAGAGCAGTGATGGCTGCTTCTTGCTTCTGCGATCTTTTTGCGTTCTAAAAAAGGGGATGTGAAGTTGATGCCTTGACGGCTAGATAGTGATCAATAAGGAGAGGATATTATGCTAGCTACCATAAATGTCCCGTAACTTGAGCCATGATAGTTGACATGATTCCCCCGTGACCCCAGCGAAAACCGTCCCGACCCGTTCCGCTGCTGGGGAAGCCTTGGGCCTGGTTCCGCCCAATCAGCAGCGCCGCCCCGGGCGGAAATCATCCTGGGCGGGAACTGACCTCCGAGACCCCTTCGCCGACTGTCTTCCCGTCCCGATTGACTCTGATCGAGCATCATCAACGGACTCTCCTCATCTCCGGATTCGACTGACACGGCAGCACGCTGGTCTTGTCTCTGCGTGTTCCGATGGCGCCTGCAGCCTATTGAGACTTATTCCCGCCCCTGGCTAGATCTACGCCAACTCTCCACTCCATCTGTTCCCGACAAGACAATTTGGTCTCAAGACCTTCATCAGCCTCATCAGCTGGCCACGTCGGCTCACGCGACACATCCTACGATCCACAACTCTTTAATGCACACCAGTTGCTCGATATATTCGCTTCAATCGACGACGTACGCCTCGAATCTTACGCTCGTTAATGTCTCCGCCGTGAGGCTGTGGCAACAAACAACCAAACCGGCGCAAACGACAACTCAAATCCCGTAAAGCTTTGCCGGGCGAACTTTCGAGTGAAAGCACACGAAAGAGCAGATCTGCGACGAGACTCGGCTTTCAATTCCTACGAAGCCTTCTACGAACCGCAAACTGGCCCTGACAAGCAACCGAGCCTCGCAATCACCCCGAGATCTGCAAGAGATCTGCAGGTATCAGCGTGACTGCAAATAACCCCGAGTTCGAACCCTGTCGATCGAGTCGATCCGTATTTTCGGCGACGTCGTAGGCAATATACTTCTCACAATCATACGAAGAACGTTTCTCTTGTGGTAATTCACAGCAATGTCGACGGTACGGCTCTCCTCCGCGGTGTCGTCAGGTTCGAGGCAAAAGCTGACCAGTTGAAGCAGTCTGAGCCGGATATAGTCAAGGCGACCGTGGCTACTCAGCCTACGGTCGGCATGCAACTCCGCGACACCTTCTCCCAGCCAGTGGTTGCCGCTTTCTGTGCAGGTGGTGTCGCAGGAGCTGTCTCCAGAACAGTCGTATCCCCGTTGGAGCGCCTGAAGATCTTGATGCAGGTACAGAGCGCTGGTCGACAAGCTTACCAGCTGTCAGTATGGCAGGCGCTTCGGAAGATGTGGGTTGAGGAAGGCTGGAGAGGCTTTATGCGAGGCAACGGAACCAACTGTGTCCGTATTGTCCCTTACTCTGCTGTGCAATTCAGCAGCTACAACTTCTACAAGCGCGTATGTACATGAAGCATGCCATTCACGAGCGATCGACTCTGACGAAGGGCTACAGAACATCTTTGAAGCTTACCCAGATGCACCTCTCTCGCCTTTTACTCGACTCATCTGCGGCGGTATCGCAGGCATCACATCCGTTTTCCTCACCTATCCTCTTGACATCGTCCGTACGCGGCTGTCGATCCAGTCGGCCGATTTCGCAGAACTTGGAGACAGGCCAAAGAAGCTGCCAGGCATGTGGGCTACTATGACCCAGATGTACAAGGCCGAGGGCGGCATGGCTGCACTTTACCGGGGCATAATCCCGACGGTAGCAGGCGTAGCACCATATGTAAGCAACGCGGGACTCCTCATCAGTTGGGTGAGCATCTACTAACAGTGAATAGGTCGGTTTGAACTTCATGGTGTACGAGTCAGTGCGGAAGTGGCTCACGCCAGAGGGTGATCAAAATCCGAGTGCTGGAAGGAAACTGCTAGCAGGTGCAATCTCGGGAGGTGTTGCTCAGACCTGCACTTACCCATTGTAAGTGATACTCGCTTTCCCACTTTCATGCTGAGGGGTTCTGACAAGTTGGCAGTGATGTCTTGCGCCGACGATTCCAGATCAACACAATGTCCGGCATGGGCTACCAATACAAGTCCATCACGGATGCCGTTCGCGTTATCGTTGGACAGGAGGGCATACGAGGAATGTACAAGGGCATTGTGCCCAATCTGTTGAAGGTCGCTCCGAGTATGGCTTCGAGCTGGCTGAGCTTCGAGTTGACGAGGGACTACCTGGTGAGTCTCAGGCCGGAGGAAACGACCTTGTAATATATTCAGGAGGAGCATCTGCGAGAAAGCCGGTGCGCCGTCTTCTTTTTTGTTTTTCTCTCTCTTTTACACATCATTGGGCTGCTAGGCGCTCAGAGACAGGATTGGCAGAGCTCCTATATCTCGCCTTCTGGACAGGATTGGCAGTCAAGAAGGAACTGCGCATGGCGTACAAAGAGTACAGCCGGGCTTAGACGGGCGGAAAGTGGCGAAGACTTGAAGCTCCTTGCATAGAAGAAGATCATGAAGAGCGCAATGGATTTCTAGCATGGCATAGATGACGAGTGAAAGGCGATGACTTCTAGGAGACCTATATTGTGTCCTTCTTTGTTCGGCCAAGTTTCGAAAATTACATTCGACTATTTGCGTGACGTTATACCGTATGTATACCGCGCAATGCGACTGAAAGTGCAGGAGCTAACACGCCCAGAATAAGTATGTACCAACACGCATGACAGATCTGACTACCCCATCGCAGTGTACGTGGTCCATCTCGGTGAGGCTCACCGAGCCAAGACCCACCAGCCAGAAAATCAGCTTATGTAAGGAAAAGAAACCCTACTTTCAAGCCCTAGCTTTCTCCCAGCCAATCAGAGTCATTGTACAAATTTTTGCCTGGTACTCTCTCCTCCTCCGCTCAGATCCCTCCAGTCTCACGATCCCCGACTTCAACCAACTTCGTCGACACCATCCGAAGCCGACCACCGACCACCGCCAAAATGGGTACGTGAACGCCCTCTATATCAGCCGACGTGTGCGAGTGGGAGACTTGAGTTCTTGAATTGAGCTGCGCGAAATCGCAATTCGATCAAGGATTCATAATCTCCTGCGGCTGAGGCGCCGCTCTTTTTTTCCTTCCTCGGTTCTCGAAAGAGACGGGGAAGCGGAAAGAAGATGCTGAGCTTGCCCAACTTGAGCATACCAGAAACAAATGGCTGACGACGGCTTTTTCACCCTACAGGTATCGATCTCGACCGCCACCACGTCAAGGGCACTCACCGCACTGCCCCCAAGAGCGACAATGTCTACCTCAAGCTCTTGGTGAAGCTCTACCGCTTCCTGGCCCGTATGTTAAACCCCCGAACTCATGACTCTCGGAACCCTTCTCTCGGCAGGACGTGCTGTGTTGAATGGAAGAATGCTGACCATCGTGTACCACCTCAGGCCGCACCGACTCTAGCTTCAACAAGGTCGTGCTCCGCCGCCTGTTTATGTCCAAGATCAACCGCCCTCCCGTCTCCCTCTCCCGCATCGCCTCCAACACCGACTCCAAGGGCGAGAAGCGCACCGTCGTCGTCGTTGGCACCGTCACCGATGACAACCGCATGCTCGTGTGCCCCAAGCTCACCGTCGCTGCCCTCCGCTTCACCGCTACCGCCCGCGCCCGCATCGTCGCTGCCGGTGGTGAGGCCATCACCCTCGACCAGCTTGCCACCCGTGCTCCCACTGGTGCCAACACCCTGATCCTCCGCGGTCCCAAGAACGCCCGTGAGGCCGTCAAGCACTTCGGCTTCGGTCCCCACAGCCACAAGGTTCGTGTCCACAGCAGACTCTTGGACTTTTCCCCGGACATGATTGCTGACCCCTTCTATAGAAGCCCCACGTCCAGTCCAAGGGCCGCAAGTTCGAGCGTGCCCGTGGTCGCAGACGCTCTCGCGGTTTCAAGGTCTAAGCTACAACTACCACTGGCGTGTGGTGATGTGCTTGACGACGACAAAGGTCCTGATGTCTACGTTCGGATATCCCCTCTTTCTCAAGGACAAGGGACATGGCGCTGTGCTTTTGGCAGATGGATTGCATGGATTCGGCGTGAATTTGGTATCAAAAAGAAATTCTATGACAACACGCCTGCCAGGCCCAGTGCAAACCAACAACGCCCCATCAAGTGACTGTGTGTATGTACAATGGTCTTACAACGTAGCTAGCTTACATCAAGTCTTCTTGATCCACCTCAGTCTTCCAGTGTTACGTTGTGCTTTCGCTTAAGCGCAACGAAGTAGGCCTCTTTGCTTTCCTGTGTAATGTCAGCTCCTTCACCACACGCACAGAGACAACGGTTCTTACGCTTCTTGAGGACTCTGGCTTCTCCCTGTGCACCTTCCAGAAAAGCTTCTTGAGTCTGAGCTCCAGTGCCTTGTCCTCTGAGCCCTGATAGAACTTGCAGACGAAGTGCCCTCCCGCTTTCAGAGTATCGTTCGCAAAGCTGAGAGCAGCCGCGCAAAGATCCTATGATGGCAATGTGAGCCAAAAGCCTGCAGTAAATCGATGGGCGTGTCAAAGAAAAGAGGGACTCGCTGTATCGACGTACCATGCTGCCTGCGTGATCTCGAAAAGCCATTCCACTCGTGTTCATGAGCCTGTGGTATGGATTACTCAAAGTGTTCACGCTAAAGCCAGTGGTTTGCTCCCAGGGTGCTGACATGTCGCTCAATACAACCTACAGCTTGTCAGTATATCGTCTAGATGGAAAGCACGGCATTACTCACGTCTACCAACCGTGATGATTTCCTTGTTGCATTCCCCTCCTTCAACTCCTCGGAAGCGTGAGACAGCTGTCTCTCCATCTCGATGTAACTAGGCCTGTCAATGACCTCTCCCAGGCCGTCGTCGTCCTCATCGGACGATGTCTCTTGAACGGGCGGTTGCCGACGATGAGACTCTGTGATGAGGTTCTTGACCATATGCTGAACAACGGGACTTAGAAAGTCGCCTTGGAAAGTCGATACTCCTTTTGGTGGCTGGGCAGGTATCAAGTCGATGCCGATGACTCTGCTGTGAGGTTTGGTGCGATCAAGGGCGACCTGTGACCAGCTTCCTGGCGCGTACCCCTACGCACATCAGTATTCAAGGCACATCCTGGTCTTGACACAAGTGACCCACGAGATCTACCACAGTCTGTCCGCTTCTGAAAAGCTTGTACTTCGAGTCCATCTTTGCATCTATTAGCTTCATGGTCCGCAGTGTGTGATAAGTGGCAAGGTTCACCTCGAGCAGCTTGAAAGCCGCACGGCTCTTGAGACCTTGCACCTTCGCATCGCGAGTGTACGCGTCATTCCCCTGTCTCTGCTTCCAGCGACTAGAGCCAGACGATGCGGCCCGACTTTGTGACTGTAGCGAGGGCTGTGGTGACCATGACAGGAAAGGGGAAAGGATCGTTCTTGAGGTGGCGGAACAGCAAAGCCTCGAGATCCCCTGGGGGGCTACTATCACGGTCCGCAAAGATCTCGACATTTTATCGGATTCCGTGTGTCCTTTAGACTCAATGTCCAGCTTTTTGTGTCGCGAGAAGGAGGTTGAAAGAGTTAAAGGTGGTCGTAGCTCAAGCTCCGTCTCCGGTCACGCTACCCTGTACCTGCGCATGACCATCGCGAAGATGGTGATTTCTCCAATTCACGGACACTTCGCGACGGATGTCTGGACAGCTTTAATCAGAGCTTTTGGGTGAGTTTTGCGAAAGCTGTCCTCTGTATTGATCAAATGTCGAGGACTCACGTGCTGCGTTCAAGGTTTCGAACTTCCGAGGTCTGCTGTTTCAAGCTGGAATAGCATTGTGACAGGATCAACAATTATGTATATTACTTGATGGCACGCTTGTAATGTATTGTAGATTGTACTCTCACGAGAGTACACCAGACTCCGTACTCCGTGCCTCAAGTGACTGATTGAAATCGTGAAAAGCGCTCATCCGCTATGTCGCTCGCCGTTCATGATACATACTACTATTCATACCAATCCCAGTATCAGACCAGCCTCTAAGCTAAGAAACTGGCATTCACACCCCTCTTATGTCTCTTCAGAGGAGAGAAAGCCCCGAACCCATTCGTCACGCCTCCCAAAGCAGCCTTTGGCCTGCGCACAGCAGGACCAGCCAGGTTGATTGGTCTGGACAGCATCTCGCCCTCATCCTCGTCGAACAGGGTACTACCCGCGCCCAGCAGCTTTCGCTTCCGCTTCTTCTCGCCCTCGGTGGCCTTGGTCTCGGTCTCCGACTTGTCCGTAGCAGCAGTGCTCTTAGCCACTGGCTGCGGCTTGCTTGGCGCCGCTGCCTTCTTCTTCTTCGGCGATGGGGCATTCTCCTGGTCTTCCATTACCTCCTCCGCAGTCGCACTGTTCGATGCATCCTCAATTGAAGACTCCTGCGACTTTGCAAGGCCTGACGTCGCGTTCTTCTTCGATGCAGGCGCTTCTGTCAACGCGGCGGTCTTTCCTCTGCCCCGCGCTGCTGGAGCCTTGGCCGCGGGCGCCTTCTTGGCCGCTGGCTTAGGCTGGGCTCGAGCCTCATCCGCTGGCGTCCCATCCCTTTGCTCTGTGGCTGCCTTGTGAACGACTGGCGTATCTTCAAGTGTTATGTCAGAGAGGCCCACGTTTCTGTTGAGGAACGGCGTGATGGAGAAATTTGACTTCTCCGCCCCAGCTGCCTGCTCAACTCCACGCTTCTTGGCGGGCCTGCCCATGCCGTCGTTTCCAGGGGTTCCAATGGACGCCTCGTCGAGTAGGCTTTCCTCAACGCGTCGTTTGCGAGCAGGTTTAGCGGCGGCGGCAGCAGCAGCAGCATGCTTCTTCTTCGCACCCGTTGCCTTCGCGGGTGCCTCCGCCTTGGTCGGCACACTGACTGCATGATCGGCCACGGTGTGTACTGGTGACTGTGCGGTCTGCATCCGCACCCCTTCTAGCTCCGTGCGGCATTCCTCGAGCTCCAGTTGCGCGCTTTCGAGTTGTGCACGCAGTTGCTTCAGATCAGCTTGCGCCTCCTTCAACTTGGCGCTGCCTGCTGATTTATCCTCCTCCACCTGTTCGTATTTGGCAATGGCCCCTGCGATGGCGGCTTCGTGATCCTTCTTCATCTTCTCTTTCTCCTTGCGCGCCGATGCAACCTTCTTCTCAGCGTCTTGAAGCTGAGACCGTAGCTCCTGGACCTCGCCGTCGTCGTTCTTTTGTTTCGTTCGTTGCCGAGCTCGTCTTTCGTTCTCGAGCTCGACCTCTAAACTGTCAACCTGCCGTCTTAGGTCATGCTTCTCGGAAACAACAGCCTGATGATTCGTGAGTTGCGATTGCAGGTGTTCCATCTCGGGCCGTAAGCGATTAAGCTCGCGCGTTAATGCGAATTTCTCTTGCAGGGCCTTGCCCGAGTCTTGCATTGAAGTCGTCAAAGAGTCCACCTCAGCCTGGAAGAGGTCAGTATCACATTGCGTCGGTCTCTCGTGCATTTTGCGCACCTTGAGCGTGGTCATCTCCAGGGCCTGTTTCCTGGCGCGCGTCTCATGACTTCGTATCATCTCTCGCGCCTCATTCAGTTCTGCGCGCAGCTGATCCCGCTGCTTGATCCATTGGCGCTGAAACGATTCCTTTTGAGCTACATTGTCTTTCAATGTTGCATTATCATCCTTGAGAGTGATTGCCCTGAGCTTTAGTCTCCGAGCATCCTCGTCGCGTTTGATGAGTTCGGTCTGATGGAGGCGACTTTGCCGGTTGAGTTCGAGGTTGAGGATTCGCGACATGTGCTTTAGAAAATTATTAGACCAGTATTTCAGAAGGGCGTAGCATAAATCGCTTACATCGTCTGACTGAACAGCCATTGCGACGAGTGTTCGCGGTCGCAATGATGTTATGGAGGGGTAGATGCTCTGCTTCTTCCAGATGTAATGTCGTGAGGTAGATGCGATGGAATTGAATGTTGGTGATGGGAGAAGAAGAGGCAGATTGTGACCTTCATGAAATTTTTAGTCGTCCAGGGCAGCGTCACTCGTTTGGTTGTACCGCGGGCCTCTTCGTTAAGGCGATTGTCGTGATGCGATGCGCCATGTTGATATGCGACCGACGAGCTTGTGATGAAAGTAAACATGGTACCGAAAAGGGAATAGCGTCTCGAGACCAAAATCACGTGTCTTATGTGGCGGTGCCTGTCTCTGCTGTGGCTGACTGTGGCTTGAGCTCTGCCGCTTTAAGCTCCTGGCGCGACTGAGGCCACCTCAACGTCAAGCTCCGAGACGAATCCCAAGCTATCGATGCCGACATCGAAGCTCCACGACATCTAAACATCGCCAATTCCTCGACATACGGCGAACCAGGGCGGCTCAGACAGTCACGATGCGTTTCCTTAAATCATTTCTCACAGCTTCGCTGCTCATCGCCGGCTCATTGGCAGCGAAGAAGTCCCCTACGGATCGCTTCAACGACTTCCATACTAAGTCGCTCAAGGCATCGCCCATCAAGCTCAGCGAGACCACGTACAAGAGCCTGACGTCAACGCCGAGAGACTACAGTGTCGCTGTTCTGCTCACGGCGCTGGACGCCCGATTCGGATGCCAACTCTGCCGTGATTTCCAGCCAGAATGGGAGCTTCTGGGCAAGAGCTGGACCAGGGGTGACAAGAAGGGCGAGTCGCGCGTGCTCTTTGGCACTCTTGACTTTGCTGATGGCAGAGAGGTCTTCATGTCGGTGAGTAGGGAGCTTGTGATGATCTATGGTGCTCGAAGACTGACTTGTCTGTAGCTCGGACTCCAAACAGCTCCGGTGCTGATGCTCTTCCACCCTACCACTGGCCCCTACGCCGTGGCTGGAGCTGGTGCAGACCCAATCCGCTACGACTTCACCTCAGGGTAAGGACCCTTCTCTCGTTTGACCTGGTTCATGATATTGACGAATTGTAGACCCGGAACCGCAGAACAGGTGCACTCATGGATCTCGCGCCAGACACCTGACCGGCCCCATCCCGCCGTGAAGCGACCGATCAATTGGCTACGCTGGATCTCGACCACGGTTGTCATTCTCGGCACAATTACTGCCATGGCTACCGCTTCTCCCTACATCCTACCGATTGTCCAGAACCGCAACCTCTGGGCAGCCATCAGCCTGATCTCTATCCTCCTCTTCACGAGTGGCCACATGTTCAACCAGATCCGCAAGGTCCCATATGTCGCGGGCGATGGCAAAGGAGGTGTGACGTACATCGCTGGTGGATTCCAGACGCAGTTTGGGCTTGAAACTCAGATTGTGGCGGCAGTGTGTAAGTACAAAACATGATGATGCGCAGAAGTGTCCAACCCGCTAACGATACCACTTCTAGACGGCGTTCTTGCTTTCTGCACCATCTCTCTTGCCATCAAGGTCCCGCGCATCGCTGACTCTCGCACACAGCAGCTGGCTGTGTTCGTCTGGGGAATGGTTCTGTTCCTAATGTACAGCTTCCTGCTCAGCGTCTTCCGTGTGAAGAACTCTGGCTATCCCTTCTCGCTTCCTCCGTTCATGTGAGACAGCTGAGAGAAGGAAACGACGAAAAGCGACGGAGAAGCGCCTTACAGTTACGAACAAAGGCACTACTTCTCAAGACAAGGACAGGCTTAGGCGGGATGGGAGGCTGGCTCGAGGTGCTATGACGAGCAGCAGAAGCTCGGGCCAGAACGGCACCTCCCCGAAGACGACGCTTTCGTGGCGTGTCAACGCCGGACTCTCGACGGATATGTACATTATGACACGACTACGGCGACGGCGCTGCCTCCCATCGACTGTCGGTTAGGCTGGCTAGCGAATTGAAGAATACTTTACATGGAACCAATCATTCTTGAGATCAAAGCAGCCAGTGACTCGCAATGTAGACCCGGACAGCCGGGCCATAATGACGCACTACCAGACATTTCCAGATTACGCCTATGACAGGAATCAGCGACCGTCTACCCGACTCGACCGGCAGACCGATATGACGATACGAGACAATGTCTCTCCATCTACTGTCTCTCCCGCGATCTGAGCCCAAATGAAGCGGCGGCGACCAAAACCATGGGTCTGCCTCCCCAATGCAGCGAGTTTATTCAGGATATGCTTCCTGTGGCTGCATTCCGACCGAGATGAGCACGTTTTGGACCTGAGATGACCTACAGAATCCTTCCAGCCTGCTGACTTTTCCGATTCCAGTGAGGTTCACGCCAATCTGCGCCTTATGCGGACACGGAGAGAAGAGGCGTAAATGGATACAACCTCGCGCGGCAAGGCAGCCGTGATGACTGAGCTGTGCTCACAGGACTTTCATCAAAGTAAATCCACCGTCTACCAGACTTTTGGAGGACGGCGTCGCGTGGTTCATGCTGATCTTCATACCTCTTCCCCCCTTGAGCGCAACGCACTTCCAGAAACCTAGCCTGATGTGGCCGAGCATTACCCCAAGTTCCTCACGGTACTCGACGTGCCGATGATTTCTTGTGGAGGAGGGGAAGCCGGGGTAATGCGGTGCCAAAAAATGCGTCTTTTGCCCTGTTCAGAGTGTTTTTAGCCGGAGGGTGGGTGGTCGTGGTGCAGGACGCATAAGGCAAGGATCCTCGTTCGGTTTATATTTCGTTTCAGATCAACAGCTGACCTTTCTGCTTCAATGCGAACCGGGGGGAGGAAGATCAGCGTGGGAATGGAATGCCCAGCATGGGGTTTCTGGGGGCGCTGAGTCGGTTCGTGCCTTCTTGTCGCGATTGCCAATGCTTGTCAAAGCGGCGAGCTCCGGCGCTACGATCGTTGACAGATTCAGGGTGCTGGAGAAAGCTGACATGTTCCAGCTGAAGAGCTGCACGGCTGATGATCGTCGGGGTCGCATCGCGTGATCAAGTGCTTCAGGGAACCGCGCACAGCTATACGGACCGTCTTGTGGCCAAGATGCTGAAACGAAACATGGCATATGACAGCGCCCTTCATTCAGTGTGGCCGGTTCTCTGCCAAGGCACTGACATGCCGTGTGCCGGTCTTTCACAGAAGGGTCCTGTCAGATACAAACACAGAGTCGTGAACCAGGACATGCCATGATGTGTTCTGGCGGCAGACAGTCCCGAAAGCGCCGACCTGTTCCCCGCTCTCAAGATGATGAGCATTGATTTGAGTCCCGTCAAGGTCCTGCGATCTTATGACCGGATCACCTCAGCCTGGTCGCAGTTGAGCCAGACATGGTTGGTGTTGACTGGTTGTGTTCGTCAACACCAACCATGTCAGTCTTGATTATGAAGCTGTTCATTTACGAGAAGGCGAATGTGGCAAACAGTTCCAAGATCACTCTGCCCTTTCAATACCATGTCTCCATATGCTCCCTGAAACTCGACATGAACGTCGTCAGGCTGCCTCGTCTGTCAGGCACAGAGGGTAGCGTCGCATACTCTATATTGCACGCTGCTACATCGGGGCGGACTCTATCTCTCCGTACCAGAGACCAGCACCACATCCACGCGTCTGTTGATTACCTGTGGCCCTCCCCAGTCCTACCATGAGCCAATCCCACGAGTCAAAGGGACGGGTGGCGTCACCCCCTGGCTATAAGCATCTTGACGATAGAGTTGATTGCAGGGCGGTATTGGGCAGGTCAACTGCCGATCCTACCTTCATACGGGACCGCAGTGCATCCCCCGCAATATCTGGTTTCGTTTCACCATACACGCCTGTGTTTACCGTCATAGTTGCGAGAGGTGGTGCCTGGTTGTTGGTGAGCGGCACGCCTTGCCACGGCTCGGAGGGACAAGACCGACGTCTCCGTCGTGGACGACGGGCCTGATTCCGGAATCAGTGAGGGATGCATGTCTGCTTCGGGCTGTGATTCCAAGTAGATCATTGCGGAGATCTAGAGGCCAATATGCGGCTTGACCTCCAAGTGGTGAACTCTTGGCTCGAATCACGAGTATAAAGAGGCTCGAGTCCTCACATCATGTTGTTGAAGTCGACATCTCAGGATCATCATCCCAAGTCTTACTCACTACATCCCGACACATCGCCATCATGAGAATCTCCGCTGCCACCCTCATCGCCTTCGCGGCCGGCGCCATCGGTGCCCCCAGCCCCAACGTCCAGAAGCCTCGTCAGGCTCCCGGTGGCTGTGACTCTGCCGTCACCCTCGATGCCTCGACCAACGTCTGGGAGAGCTACAAGCTCCACGCCAACAGCTTCTACCGCAGCGAGGTTGAGGCTGCTGCTGCTGAGATGAGCGGCGAGGCTGCCGAGGCGGCTCTCCGTGTTGCCGATATCGGTACCTTCCTGTGGCTGTAAGTGGTTACGATTACGCACAGAAAAAGGGGTCCAGGAGCTGACACGAAGCAGGGACACCATTGCGAACATTGAACGCCTTGAGCCGGCTCTCGAGGGCGTCCCTTGTGACGAGATCCTCGGTGTTGTCATCTACGATCTGCCTGGCCGTGACTGCGCTGCCCTCGCCTCCAACGGTGAGCTGGCCGTCGGCGAGGTCGACCGCTACAAGACTGAGTACATTGATGGTGAGTCTCCTTCACGCCCCTTACAGAAGACAAGAGCTAATAAGTGTCAGTCATTGTCGACATCCTCAAGTCGTACCCCAACCAGGCCTTCGCCCTCATCATCGAGCCCGACTCCCTGCCCAACCTCGTCACCAACATCGACGAGAAGAACTGCCAGGACGCCGCTGACGGCTACCACGAGGGCACCGCCTACGCCCTCGAGGCCCTGAACCTCCCCAACGTCGTCATGTACCTCGACGCCGGCCACGGTGGCTGGCTCGGCTGGGACGACAACCTCAAGCCTGGCGCCGAGGAGCTCGCCCTCGCTTACACCAACGCCGGCTCCCCATCCCAGCTCCGTGGATTCGCTACCAACATTGCCGGCTGGAACCAGTGGGACATGACACCCGGAGAGTTCGCTGACGATCCGGATGGTCAGTACAACAAGGCCCAGAACGAGAAGCTGTACGTCGAGCTCTTCGGTGCGGCCCTCGCCAGCGCCGGCATGCCCAACAACGCTGTCGTCGACACTGGTCGCTCTGGTAACCCCGGTGGCCGTCTCGAGTGGGGAGACTGGTGCAACGTCGTCGAGGCTGGATTCGGTCCTCGCCCTGAGGCGTCGCCTGACTCCGGTGCCCCGCTGCTTGATGCCTTTGTCTGGGTCAAGCCCGGTGGTGAGTCGGACGGTACCAGCGACACGAGCGCCACGCGCTACGATGCGTTCTGTGGCAAGGCCGACGCTTTCCAGCCTTCTCCTGAAGCCGGACAGTGGAATCAGGCTTACTTCGAGTCCCTGATCGAACACGCTTCCCCTGCTATTTAGGAGGTTGTGCTGGATGTCCTGTGGTCGTGGGATGATCCTGGAGTGAGGGCATCGCGAGATGGGGGCATCCGCCACCAAAGCGGGCGGCGACGGGCGAAGACAGAATGACAGAGTACATAGCTTGGAAAGACAGTCTCTGGACATTTCCAATGGTCAAAACTGTATATAGACCACTGAGTACATTTGTATATGCACTGAATCGAAGCATCATAGTGTCATCGCCTCTGGTCTTACTGTCCTGTTGCATACAGCAGATATCGCTGTCACACACGGCTTCTCAAAAATGATGGAATTTCTTCTTGATTGGCAGATCATACGGAGAGCAAACAAGTTCTGGCACAATGAGTCGATGAAGTCTCCTTTTCCGCTCGGTCTCGAAAGTATCAAGGCCTTGTCGTGGACTGAACAGAAGATGGACTTACACAAAAGAGCAAGATAGAACAACACATGAAGCAGAACATGGCTCAATAGGATAAAGAGCAGGGTATGGAGCATAATATGCACGATAATATGAATAGAATATGATCAAGACAGGAGCAGAATATAGAGTAGAATATCTGCGTGTTTGTGTGAACATGCTTTTGATTGCTTCTAGGTCACGAAAGGGGAGAGCATGTGAAGCAGACAGAATATTTCCCACAACACACGTCAAATCACTTCTCGCTCTTGGAATCATTTTGATCATTTCATCGCGCATGTTTGAAGCCTGGACCATTGCATTCTTGAACCTCTTCAAGGAGGGCATTACCAGCACCGTGCATGTCTATGCACCAAAGTGCTCCTTCGAGAATGCACTCGACTCGCGAGCTGCAGCCACAGCTCAGTGGCCAGACCTAAGCTCAATTGGTCTGAACCGAGCCTGGCCTCTTTGACAGGGAGTCAAAGGTGGTTTCCGACAGGTCAAGAAGTGCGCAGTCAGTGCCTGGGTGCGGGCGCTGCAAACGAAAGCCTGGTGAGCGGAAAGGCCAAGATGATATTCCTGGGGTGCGATCATTCCAGAAGGCCTTCTCGTTCTACCGAGACAAACCACTGAGATCCTCTTTTAGACTGGATCTGTCACTCCTGTTGGGCTTACCAAACCCGCAATAATGGCAAGATAAGATCCTGCGCCGGCTGGACAGACATCAATGGTGTCTTCCTTAGCAGCCCGCTTAATAAAGAATGTTGGGGGCTAGAATGCAATGTTCGCTGAAGTGGCTTTCTACTTGCTATCTTACATACTGTTCTCGAATATGTTCTACTGGCTACCTATCTTACATACTATTCCCGCGTACATTCTACGAGCTATTCCTCCACATTCTCTACTTACTATCTTTGGGCCATTCTCCTCGCTATTCACTTCGCTATTCTGCTGACTCTTCTAGCCGCGTCTGAAAGACTGTTCTAGTAGTCTTGGATCACTCTCACTCACTCACTCACTATAGCGCTACGCCGTGGATCGAAAAAACCATGGTAGACACTCACCTCGATACATCTCATCACGTTTCACACATCACGCGAACATAAGTCAGGTCAAGTTCTGTATTGGATAGAACACGAGGGTGATGCTCAGGTACCCTGGCAGCTAGGCCAGCACATGCATCATGCCCTAATCAGATTGATTCGTTTGCCCGTCCTTTGCTTCAAATAAAGACCAAACGAGGAAGCCAGCCGGTTGACGCCCCACCATGATCTACCACAGCCCGCTCTCTGCCATCCTGGTCCTATGGCACCACGACAAGCCTTTTCCTCCCTCGTCGCGGCGGACACTGCGGAATTCCGTTCTACTCCTGTCATCCTCTGCCGTCGTCGCACGTCCCTCACGCTTACGCACGGGACATGACACCCCAGGCGCGGATGATGTTGTCCGTGTAACCGGCGAACAGGGTCTGGCCGTCGGCGGACCAGGCGAGGGACACACACTCGGGCTCGCGGCTCTTCTTGCCGACGGTGGTGAACTCGGGCTTGAGCTCGTCGACCTTGCTCTTCTTCTCGAGATCGAAGATGATGATGGAGCTGGCGGTGGCGGCGCAGAGCCAGTAGCGGTTGGGGGAGAAGACAAGGGCGTGGATCTCGTCGTTGGCGTTGAGGGAGTACAGGTGCTTGGACTCGTTGAGGTCCCAGAGCATGGTGGTGCCGTCCTTGCCACCGGAAGCGCAGAGAGAACCGTCGGGGGAGATGGTGACAGTGTTAATGTAGCCGGTGTGGCCGATGTGGTCGGTCTGCAGCTTGCAGGTGTTGAGCTCCCAAACCTGGTGACGAGTTAGCATCATCCTCGTCTTGATCAATGTGCCTTTCATCCGCGAATAGCATGGGGGATCTGGCCATTTCTCGCAAAAGAAAAATGACAAGGATTGAATCAGGGCAAAAGGTGATTGTTTGTCTCATGGCCCCCTCTGGGGCTCTGAAGTAGCAAATACGTAATGTTGCATAACATCATGAAAGATATGCCATCGCGGAAGAAAGAGCACAGGAGGCAAAAGTACCTTGACGAGCTTGTCCCAGCCGGAGGAGACAATGACGGGGTTCTGGGGGTTGGGGCTGAAGCGAACGCAGGAAACCCACTCGGTGTGGCCCTTGTCGGAGATGGTGTACTTGCAGTCGCCGAGGGTGTTCCACAGCTTGATGGTGCGGTCACGGGATCCGGAGACGATCTGACGGTTGTCGGCGGAGAAAGAGACGGAGAGGACGTCGCTGTTGTGGCCGACGAAGCGGCGGGTGGTGGTGCCGCTGGCGAGCTCCCACAGGCGGAGGGTCTTGTCCCAAGAGGCGGACAGAGCGTAGGCACCATCGGAGGAGATAACCTGTACGACAAGAAAAGTTCGATATCAGCCACACTGTTCCATGCAATCCCTTTCTTTCACTTCGGATAGGTTCATAGCCGCCTTATCCTCCTCCTTCAAATCGATGGGGGGTTGAACGTACGCAGTCGGAGACGATGTGAGAGTGACCGTGGAGCGAGCGCTTGGGGTATCCGTACTGGGACTCATCGCGAGTGAGGTTCCAGATGATGAGGGTCTTGTCGCGAGAAGCAGACAGGAGCATGTTGGGGCTGGAAAAAAGTCGACAGTCAGCAAAGAAGTCCTGCAGATATCGTCGCTCGTCCTCCAAAGTATATTGAGCGGTCGGAATTGTGTGATCAAACGTACTTCTCCATCGAGGTGGCCAAGCTGGTGACCCAGCCGTTCTATATCAACAGTCAGTATCATCCTCGAATTCCTCCAGCAAGGCCCTTGCGAGCAAAAAGGGCAACGTACGTGGCCCTCGAGGGTGCCCTTGAGGATCAATTGTTCAGCCATGGCGTCGTTCGGTTCGGAGATGACGGGGGTTGAGAGGCAGGAAGAGGAAATTGATCGAGGTCGATGGATGGGTGAGTGAGCGTGATGCTTCTGGAGTGGAGGGGCCTCAGAGGATGAAATTTGCAAGTTGTGCGGCAGAAATTGTTAGCTGCCCTACCACGAACGCTGGCAGGGGCGAGGCGGTCGGTGACGGCTAAGACTGGGGCAAGTGCTAAACCCTTGCCCTGCGCAACCCTCGCATAACCCTCGCATGACCCTTGCTTAGGTCATCACTGTAATGTTGGTTGACGATTGTGACAGTAGACTACCTACAGTAAGGTGATGATGCTATGGCAATGCTTCGATTAAGAGGTGAAAGTATTTTTGAACTCTATCCTGATTCCGTGCGGTGCTTATTTTGTCAAAGAAGCATGAAACGGCTGCATCTACCTCGCATTCTACCGACTCTTGTGCTTGAACACATAACAGCCATTGGATATAGCAATCGAGGAATCATATTAAAGGCAGCCCAGATGTTGCTGCAGAAGCCAAGGCCCATCCCAGAGCCAACGCCGACGCTATGCACATGTAATTTATAATCGTACACCAAATCTCTCCCTCTTCCCTCGTGTGACAGCAGCCGCTCATGCCGTCCCAACGGATGTCCCTCCAGCCCCGGCCCTCTTTCCGAACCGCGACACCTCTTTTCGCGCAAACATGGCTTCTGAGTTGACAATCATGCTGTGGTCCGCAATCTCAACCTGGTCCGCATGCTCATTTCGGCCATCGGCACCCATAAACCGCCGCATTGTCGCCTCCCATAGCCGGAATCGCTCCTTGCCTTGCACATCTCGCTCTACGAGGGTCTTGACTTCTTTCTGCTTGCGCATCTTGGATGCCCTGACCAACTTGCGCAAAGCGTCTTCGCCTTGCTGTGCTGTCCGCGCTGCCTCCTCACGAATCTTCTGCGAGTCCCTCGTGCTGACGTCCTCTTGCGGCGTGAATCGGTAAGTATGCTGGCTCGGGAAATCGGGGAAGAATGACGGGATGTGGCTCATGGCGCTCTTGTCGGGCTTGCCGCTCAGCTCTTCGCTGAGAAGCGGCAGTGTCGTGTATGCATCCTCGTCTTGGGGAAACTTGAGATCCCACGTAGGAGCAAGCTGGCTTTGTTTTATGGGTTGTCGTAGATGAGGCTTTAGAGAAGCGATTGGTAAATTGTGAAGTCTCAGCATTGATTCAAAGTCAGTCGGTATCGGGTGGTCGCGACGAGCTGCTGTGGCGAAGCGAGTCGTCTCTTCGATGATGGATTCGAGGTCTACGCAGGTCAGTCAAGGACTTCACGTCTGGCAGCGATATCCTGGGCTAGCTCTTACAGCTTTCGACGAGCGCAGTAAAGCTTTCCATGGCATCTGGTGTAGCACTTTGGAAGCCATCATGCTTGAGAACTAGAGCGATGGAGCGCTGGATGGCGCATCGCGTCTGATGATGTTGCGTCAAGGCGAAGGACTCGACCGCAGGGTCGAGCTCGATGGTCTCGGTTTCGTTAATGAGGGGAACCGGTGACTGGGATTCCGATGATGGCTCGGATGGCTGATCAATGCGCGTTCTTTTGGCCTCGGTGGGCTCGAGAGGCGACGCGGAACGCTTTGGCGTGCCCGAATTCGACTCAGGGTCGGCCATCTTGGGTGTTTCTGAAGCGCTTAAGCAGGCAAGTGATCTTTGCGATGTTATCTCATGACTTAAAAGAATCCTAGAGAAATGAGAAGGATGTCGGGTATGGCTTCTGAGAGTTGCTTGGTGATGGTTCAGCCGTGGAGGACTACTCGCGATGGTTGTTGGAGAGAAGCTCCCGTTCTAGTAGCATTGAGCTACCCTGCAGTTCTTGGGTTAAGGTGACGGAGAGACCTCCCCGCACACCCAAAGGCAACCAACCATGCAGCCAAACTAAACCAGCGCCTGGAGCATGATCCTTCGCAACTCTCCACTCATGAGCCAGAGAAATGCCGTCCGTCATCAGACCGGCACCTGAAGTAATATCCTCTAGCAGCCGGCTGTGACACCCAAAATAAGCTTTACTCTCGCGTCAACTCCGAGACATTTCATCCCAATGCAAGGTCCACTGGGCAGCCCACCAGAGGCATCAAGAAAGCATCAAGGATCTCAGCTCTCGTCCCCGGCACACCAACTGAAACCCTGCCTGGGATCATGATATGTCCAGGCACTTCTCGATTGTTCTTCGCTGGCGTTGAAATTGTCGCCGAGGACCTGATCCACGTCAACCCATCACAGGCGCCAATTTGAGCTTGGATTTCTTCGTGACGCCCAACTAACTTTGAGCCGTTCCGTGGCACGAGCGAGTTAGACTGGGGGTTGCTGCACCAGGTTTAACCTGTCAAAGCTGTTGGTTCCCATTGTCCCTTGCACACCTTCAGAACTCTCCCGTCAAAGACGCTTAGGACTGACTTGGATCACAGCAAGAAAAAGCCACCCAGTCCTGTAGGATCGGCAGCCTCAGCAGCCACGTCCTTATCAAAAGTCGGACCCCGGGCCGTCGCGTTGGTGCAATCATCACACACAGCACGACAGACACAAGGTTTCGCTTCTTGGATCGACGTCGACAACCCCGCCTAGGATCCCGGCTCGAATGTGTGAGCAAGGGTCTTCGGGTCTGAAGCGTCGACCATACATCAGCTCCCCCTACTAGGCCACGGCTTCTGACGACCCTGGAATCGTGTCCGCTTTTTTGCCTGTTGACCTGTCGCGACTCACATAACTCAGCTCAACATACTTAAGGACGTCAAACTTTTGTTCAACTCGACGACTTGGTCTCTCTTAAACCGTTTGCAAAGCCATAGCGTGCGCATTTTCCGTACCGTTCTGTTTACCCAGCATTCGGCATCAAGCTTGTTGCGCAGTCATCGCCTTTTAGGGTGGTTACTGCCAGCCACACCCTAGCTTCACATCATGTTCTCTTTTGACCAGGCGCAATTGCCTAAGATTCAATCGCGCAAAGCCTTCATAGGAGTCGATTTCCAGAAAGATTTCACCGACGAATCGGGAGCTCTCGCAGCAACAGAACCCCAAGGATATGTCGGACGTGCCGCCGAACTGGCGGAGGCTTTCCGCTCACACGGCCACACAGTCATATGGGCTAGATCCGAACCTGGATCGAGTCCTGCACCCGGCGATGAACAGATTATGGCGTCCGACTTTGCACCCCCGGCGACTTCACGTATCAGGCGCCGGACTCCGGATATAGAAGCCCTATTGGATTGGCCTCCAGATGCTGAGGCATTCCTCAGCCATGACGAGCCAGTATGCTTGAAGCCGGACACTGACGGTATCGAAATGTCGGCAGAGATCAAGGCTGCGACCAAAACCAGCGATCTTGTCCTCACGAAGGGCGGCTACTCGGCATTCAAGAACACGCAACTACTCCGCGTGCTTCGATCAAAAATGGTAATGGAAGTCTTCATCTGCGGCTCACTTGCCAACATTGGTGTTTATGCAACCGCCATCGACGCAGCAGGCCACGGCATGGCCATCACAATCGTCGATGACTGTTGCGGTCACCGTAGTGAAGCACGGCGAACGATAGCGTTCTCACGGCTTTCGGATCTGACTGGCTGCGAGATGGAGTCAGCGGAGACCGTCCGCGAGGCTTTCCAACCTTCGTCCAAGCAAAAGCGCGAGCTAGGTTCTCGCGGCCGGAGCGGTAAACCTAAGTCTGACTCAGCGAAGCTGATCAACGAGGCCAAGGAGACCTCAGACCTGACGGAAGACTTGTCAAAGCTTCGACTAGAATCCAACGACCCAGAGCCAACTTCACCAAAGCCAAAGCCAAAGCAACCCTCTGATGCTCTTGCTAACGCTGCCCACCCTCAAGGCTCGACAAGCTCAACCGTAGAGAGTCCGCCTTCAACAAATATGGCGAACAGTGTTGGAAACAACAAGCAGCCCGTTGATGATGCGAATCAAGTATCTCCGTCAAAGCCTCGACCAGCAGCTGAGGTTGATGTCCCTCCTCCAACAGAAACAATAAAGGAGGTTGAATCAAGTGCATCAGCGGCCGGCCAAGCCGAAAGCAAGTCCCCACACGATGCTCCCGACACGAATGGAGAAGCTCAAAGGGGCCTTTGCGCCGGAGACACAGATGTCATTGACGACGCTCTCTCAGCAGACCTGGAGAAAGGTGCATTTGAGAGACTGGAAAAGGAGGTGCGTTGGCAGCGCATGTCGCACCAAGGTGGCGAAGTTCCTCGGCTGGTCGCTGTACAAGGTGAAGTTGGGGAAGATGGGAGCATACCTATCTATCGACACCCGTCTGATGAATCACCACCACTGCTTCCCTTCACTCCGACCGTCCTCGCAATCAAAGCTGCAACAGAGAAGCACCTGGGACACCCGCTCAACCATGTCCTGATACAATACTATCGGGATGGAACCGACTACATCTCCGAACACAGCGACAAGACTATCGATGTGGTCCAGGGATCGTACATTGCCAATGTGAGTCTCGGGGCTCAGCGGACGATGGTGTTCCGCACGAAGAGGCAACCCAAAGAATCGCCACACGTAACCTCAGTCATGGAAAATGTTGCTGCCGAATCGGACAAGCAAGCAAGTGAGAAGGAGACGTCAGGCTCTGCACCAAAGGGCTCGTTACCACCACTCGAGGTCGATGACAAACAAGCGTCACCGAGGGCCACAGAAAGCACGCAAGATGAGACTAAGATCGATAAATCGACCACGAACGGGGAATCAAAACGCCAGGTCCAGCGTGCCACATTGCGACACAACTCTCTCTGCAGGATGGGCCTGCAGACCAATATGGAATGGCTGCACAGTATTCGCCAAGACAAGCGAGCTGATCGAGATAAGTCACCGGCTGAGCTCGCATTCGGTGGCAAGCGTATCTCCCTGACTTTCCGTCGGATCGGCACTTTCCTGAGTAGTGACGAGCGCAAGATCTGGGGACAGGGGGCTACCGGGAAGAATGTCGACGATGCTCACGCTGTGATCAATGGAGAGTCCACCGAGATGGTTGAGATGCTCAAGGCATTTGGGAAGGAAAACCACTCGTCTTCATTTGACTGGGATTCTCACTATGGTAAAGGATTTGATGTGCTGCATATGAGCAATGCACCGAGATTCTTCGCCAGTCGCGATGCCCTGGTTAACATGCGAATCGCCTTGATGCTCGCTGCGTACGGTATCGGCTACGCAAAAGGGAGCATGACCGCGTCGAAGACTTGCAATCTCGACGATGACCAGCTCGAGGCTGCATCGGTCAAATTTGTCGACTCCGATGCGACCAAGTCAGCTGTGCAGGGAGATATGGCCATCATGATGTACCTTCACTCTTGCTACGGTCCAGACAAGGACGAGCGATCCACTTCGAAACCAGATATGGCGAAGCAGTTGACAAGATTCCAGGAAGCGCTCACCTTCTTGACACGATGGCGCCGCGTGCAGAAGGCGCCTTCTCGAGCAGGCGGCAAACCGGATCTGAAGGATCTCAAGGAGGAGCTCGTTGCTTGGGAATCATTCGCACCGGTGCCGGAATCCGATGACGGCTTCATGGAAGGGAAGACGCTGGGGCTTGTAGACTTTGCCCTTTGGCCTGTACTCCACGATATTCTTCAGGTATGCGGGAAGGATGCGCTAGATGTGTACCCAAGCCTGAAGGAATACGTGAAGAAGTTTGCCGAGACGGATGCTGCTAAGGCGGTCGTGCCGTCTGTGAAGGATCTGCAGGTCGAAACCACGGACGGTGCCACTGATGATGCTCCGAAACGCAAGGAATAGGTTGGACAAAGCTCAGTCGGATAGCCCTTGGAACTTCGTGGGCGCATGGATTTAGTCTATGGGAAGAGAAGAGGAATCTGGAGGGACTATCTACGTGGGAGTATTAGAGTAAGCCAAGGCGAAGAAAGTAAGCGTCCATACCATAGTTTCAAGACTTGTGATAATCAATTCGACTCCGGAAACTACAGTGATGGTCACATAATCGTTCGTGTTGATTGCGAGTCTGTCAGAGTTGCGGATGCGGGAGTTGATCCCGTGGATATCTTGCCTCTTTACCGGAGGCTTTCATGTACATACATGCAAAAAGTAGCTTTACAGAATCCCAACTGTCGTTTCCCATTCCTTCCGCGGCTGACTTGTATTAGGAGTCCCTCGTGATCCCAGTTCCTTTTGAGCTTCTACTGATTCACCAGCATGTCCTTCTCCTGCTGTCTCTATTGTCGCGAACTACATTCACTTGCCAGACTCCCAGGGTAGAGGGTAGGTACCGACCCAGTCCTCAACCTCGCTCCTCAGCTGGACAATCTCCGGGTAGCTCTCGCCGTTGCCCAGATGCTCCATAAAGAGCTTGAGCTTGCCGGGGCTCTTCTCTCCGGCCTCCTCGGCGGCCTTGCGTGCTGCCTTGTCGATGCGCGAGGCGATGGTGACGGCGCGGTCCACAACGTCGGCAACGCGAACGAAATCGTTCTCGGTGAAGCCGCGGGTTGTCATGGCTGGGGTACCCATTCGGAGACCGCCGGGCACGAGTGCAGAGCGGTCACCAGGGACGGTGTTCTTGTTAGCAGCGACACCAACGAGCTCGAGAATGCGCTCAACACGGCTGCCATCGATGCCCTGCGGCTTGAGATCGGCGAGAACCAGGTGGTTGTCGGTACCACCGCTCACGAGCTTGTAGCCCAGGCCTCCCTTGCCCTTCTCTCCGCTGAGACGCTTGGCGAAAGCCTTAGCATTGGCGAGGACCTGAGTCTGGTAGGCCCGGAAATCGGGGCTCTGCGCCTGCTTGAGAGCCACAGCAAGGGCTGTGATGGTGTGGTTGTGCGGCCCACCCTGGTGACCGGGGAAGACAGAGTTGTTGATAGGTGTTTCGAGGTTGTACATCTCATCCTGCTTCGTCTTGGGGTTCTGCCTGCGAACGCCCTTTCGGAAGAAGATCATGGCACCACGAGGGCCACGCAGACTCTTGTGGGTTGTGGTGGTGACGATGTCGGCATAGTCAAAGGGGCTGGGAAGGGCGTTGGCGGCAACGAGACCGGAGATATGTGCCATATCAGCAACCATGTAGGCGTTGACCTTGTCACAGATCTCACGCATACGCTTGTAGTCGATGAGGCGACTGTAAGCACTGGTACCGGCGACAATAACCTTGGGTCGGTAGATCATGGCCGTCTCCTCGAGCTTATCGTAGTCAATGAGACCGGTAGACTCGTCAAGGCGGTAAGGGAAGGTCTCGAAGTACTTTGAGATGGCGGAGATTTTCTTGGTCGGGGTCTGGTAACCGTGGGAGAGATGGCCACCGTGCGGGAGGTCGAGGCCCATGAGCCTGTCGTGAGTGTCCATGAGGGCAGAGTAGACGTAGAGGTTGGCAGGAGCACCGGAGAGGGCTGTTGCGAAGTGTCAGAATGAAGCTCTGGGATATGCGTACAGCTATCCAGAGACAGGGTATACTTACGTTGAACGTTGACACCCCAGTTCTTGGGGTCGAGGCCAAAGGTTTCAAGGGCGCGACTTTGGCAGAGACGCTCTGCCTTGTCAATAAATTCATTTCCACCATAGTAACGGGCGCCTGGGTAACCCTCCGAGTACTTGTCTGCACAGAAAAATATGTGAGCCGGATGGTCCGTGTTAGATAGATGGTGTAGATGGCTTACTCTGCATCACACTGCCCAGCGCATCGAGGACAGCCTGTGATGTAAAGTTCTCTGAGGGAATGAGGTTGATAAAGTGTTTCTGACGTGTTTTCTCCTGCATTGACGAGCTGTGTTAGGAATGTATGCCAGCGGAAGACGAGTCTTGGAGTCGCACCTGTTCGATGATGTCAAAGACAGCAGGGTCGGCTTTATCGAGGTGGCCGGACAAAAGCTACAGGCCAGAAAGTCAGCGGGCTATTTGCGAGAGCCATTGAATGGAACAGTCGAACCTGTTGCTGCCCATCGAGAGTCATGGAGGAGGAGAAGCGGGCGGCGAGGCATGTTCGGGGCAGGTGGCGGCTTGCGACGGCTGGGCGGGCGAGGGTGCGCAGGACACCCGAGGTGCCTCGCAGGGTGGTTGTGGACATGGCGAAGAGGACGATTGAAGCAGAAGAGGATCACAGTCCAGCTTCAAGAGGGAGGAGGAAGGTTCGAGGATGATGGAGGACGTCGAGGACGAAAGGTTGGAGAGACGGAGGAGGAGGAGGGCAGCTCCGAAGGCGGTGGATGGGTCGAGGATGGGTCGGTTGGAGGTGGTAGGCGGTACCGCAGCTAGGCGCTCCAAGTGGGTGGGAGGAGACCTGAGGACGGACGGTAAACGGTTTAAAATTCCGGGGCGAGATAGGGAGCTTGGCCGTTAGCCGGAGATGGTCGGGGCAAAGTCGGAGGGAATGATGGAGCATGGGCTTGGAAGAGATGGAGAGAAGATTCATAACGTCAAGAAAAGAAGATCTTGACGAAAAAAAGGCTCTTTCCTTGCTCGGATGCTGAGCAGCACCTTCCTTCCGGTCTCGACTACTACCTTAGATCTACAGCACGGCGACACGGCGACCTACCACAGAGAGGCAGGTGCAGTGCGGGGTGGCCTTCACTAACGTAACCGGCTGCACCTTCACTAACTACCAACACGGTTCTCAACCGCTACAGCAGCCGCCTCAGGCACAAAGTACGGCACTGCGAACCCCCCTTAGTCATCTAACCTCCCCCTGCCCTGCCCTCTTAACCACCACCACACGTTGGCGACATTTCCTTTCCTTTCCTTTCTTTCCTCTTCTTCATCAACTAAACTGGAGATGATGAATCGTGCTTATTGAGTAAAATCAGCCTGATTGGGATATCCGCCTCACCGCGGGAACCATGCTGACATGCCCCGGGCACACACTCACCACCTTGAACGGGGCAATTTGATGGATTTCTGATCCAAATGCTTTGGTTGATCCCTTCCGTGACACATCACGGGAGACTACTCTCTATTCGTCTTGTCTTTTTGGCCCTCCACACACTTCCCCCGGGCTTCTCGAACCCCAAATTAAATAGCTTTTACGTAAAGGTCATGTCATTAGACAGACTCGTGTGATTTTTTGCCTTTGCTGCTTGTCGCTATATGGCATGTCGTGGTGGTAGTCAAATCGCGGCCGTGGTGATTCAACTTACGTTACGGTTGGGTAAACCCCATGCTCGACCGCCGAGGTGCTGTCCTAGCGGCAAAAGCATAACCGGCATCGTGAGCTGGAGACAAACGACCTTGGCAACGGATCGGATTTGGTCTCAGAAGCCTGTGCTCGTCTTTTTAAGTCTGGAGGGGCTCTATCTTGGACAGACATGATCATTCATTGCCGTAGATATGCCTAAACCTGCTTCGCGTCCTTATGCAACCTATGCGTTTACGACTTCACACAGACTTCACGAATCACTGCAACAGACGAGCTGAGCGTCATGTATCTCATTTTCAATGCTACATGCCTGGATCCCCCGCCGGTCCGATGCCAGATACCGCACGGGCGCAATAAATAAAAGACCAATCCCGTAGACTCCGAATGCAGCGCCCCCTCTCTGCCGCACAGTCGAAATGTTCTTCGTGGTGATTTTTTCGTTGTGTAGTTGGTCCGCCGTGTCCTCAGATTCGGGCGTGCGCAGCAACAACGTGAGCTCGGGTTTCGTGCTGTGCGCGCGCAAAAAAGGAGGTTGGAGGTGTGTGTCGAGAGAAGAAAGCGAGAGACAGAGAGAACCAACAACAACCTCTATCGTCGTAGAGTCATCGTCCGTCCGCACGCTTACTCCTCGCCGCCAGCAAGGGCGTCGCGCTTCGCCGCCTGCCTCTCCTGCTTGCGCTCGCGGGCAGCCTTGGTCCTCGCGCGCTTGGCGTCCATCTCCTCCTGCAGAGCCTGCTCGCGGTGCTTCTCGGCCTTGGCACGGTGAATCTGCAGTCAAACATCTGTCAGTCCCTGTAGATCTACTGGTGGGGTCATGCTCCGCTGAGAGATGTGAAGGGCAACGTACGTGCTCAACGAGGGCACGCTTGTGCTTGAAGGTGTTACCCTTGCTCAGGTGGTAGAGCTCGTGGTAGAGGTGCTTGTCAATCTTGCCGCTGGCACGGTACTTGGCGAGCAGACGACGGAGGACACGCTGGCGGCGCATCCACAGGACCTGCTGGGGCATACGGGCATCGGCGGTACCCTTGCGCTTTCCGTAGCCACGGTGGCGGCCCTCTCTCCGGGCGAGATTGAGGTCGCGGGCGCGGGATCGGGAGTGCTGGGTCACGGGCTTGCGGATGATGAGGCCATCGGAGATGAGCTTGCGGATGGTCTGGCGGGAGTTGGCGTTGGAGATCTCGCTCTGCTCGTTGGGGTCGAGCCAGATCTTGCGCTGACCGCAGCCAATGACCGAAGAGGCCAGGCGCTTCTGGGTGAGGAGGTTGACCCTAAAAAGACAGGAATATTAGCCTCGTGTTCAGTCGTGGGTGTGTTGCTGATTTTTGGGATGAGGCTCGATGAGGGACACAAATTTGTTCCTCGATACACCGTGATCCCCGCTCCAAGGCTGCCCCCGATTCCATCTCCAAAAGGACCGCAGCCATCGAGAAAAGGTCGACAGTGTATCGAGGCGTGTGTATTGATCGTGTATCAGGGCATGTGCAGTACTCACATGATGATTGCCGTTGGTGGTGATGGTCCGTCGGTGGGTGGGTGAATTGAAGTCGTGGTCGTGGGAACGAAGTGATTGCGTGCCGTTTGGGTGCACTCAAAATTATCGGTGTGGCCGATCACGTGAGGGAAAAAAGGTTGGACCCAATCAGAGCACACGAGGTCGCGCAGCCCTTCTCAAGGTGGATACCTTCCAATTCGGGTCGCCGGGGTTTGAGACTGCTCCATGACGCTGGACACGAACAATGAGAGCTGAATTTCAGTCGCTGCCTATGCTGTCGAGTATAATCCAACCATCAATGACTTTCTTGGATAGGCACTGAAACGTTCATGGCTTGCAGTCTTCCCGTGACTACTTCGGCGTCGATAGACTTCGGCTCATCATGAATCATCATGTCGCAGAGTCATGTGATGCCCGACCACACCTCCAGCCACAGCCGAGCCACCAATTATGCGCCACAGCTTGAGCGTGTAAGCCTCTCAACCGGAATCTCTACCGTGAAGGGCGATCTGTGCATCTGGGTTTGTCGCTACTTCTTGTCAAAATGGAATTGAGGATAGATTCGAACTGTGAAAAGGAAAGCTCGGCTGAATGCTTGCAGTCAGTATCAAGGGCTCACCCCATCCTGTACATCAACCACCGCCCATCCTCACAATATCCGCTTCCAGTCGTCAGTTGTAGTATTGCGTATGTCAAATGCAAAGTATATACTAAAGCTTTGAACGTTAAACATGCTTCTTCTCCATTTTCCGCTTCTATGTCACAATATGAGTTTATGTGAAGACATCCCCAAGATCCACCTTTCCTACGCTCCAGATCTCCCTCTCATCCTCCTGCTCATCGTTGGACAGTCCAAGCCCACCTTGACCACCCTCAGCCTCGCGCCTCTCCCGGATCTGGGTTCCCAGGCGCGTTGCAACTCGCTTGAAGTAATCGCCCATGCTCCTCTGTGTGTTGGCGGGAAGCTCAGAGCCTGGCCCGGCCATGAACTTCTCGAACACCTTGTTCTCCTCATCCGCCACGTTAAACAGCTCAACGAATGCTGCCTCAGCCGCAAGCTTCACAGGGATAACAGGGTCTCGGACACTGGCAAAGATTGGCTGAGCCAGTATCGAGATGTGTGGTCGAACCATGTCCTTGTCCGCACGGCTGAGTGTTCGGACCACCACAAGGGCCAACCGCCTCGAATCAGTAGGGTTTCCAGGCTCAATGACAGTAGCCAGAGTGCTGAAAATCTTTTTGACACTCTCGAATGACTTCGGCGGCGAAGACATCAGAAGCTTGCCAGTGGCCAAGATAAAGTTGTCAGCGATGACGGGCTGCATCTTCAATTAGCTAGGAACAAGGGGTCACAGTCTGATCAAATTACTCACGGTCTTGGCTGCCATCCCCTGGCAGAAGAGATCAGGTAGCTCTTCAGCGGCTGGGCTCTGCAACAGAGAGTCGGGCGACTCAACAAGCACTGCATTGAGAGCCAGGACAGAGGATGTGCTGAAGTGTGTGGTGAGGACCCTGTTCTTCAAGAGGGGCATTGCAGCGGCCTCGGGCACGTTCTTGATCAAAGCGCCGAGCAGCTTGGCGTTGGTAATCGTCATGGTGTCGTCCCGTTCATCGACATCATTGTCGATCAGTGTTAGGACAGCGTTCCTAGAGCTCTCACCCATGTTTGCTCCTGCCTTGCTGATAACCTCGTATAGTGCCTTCAGCATAGCCGTCCTGACACCGCTGTCCGTGGTCTTAGATCCAGTGACAAGTTCAGCAATCAGAGGATCAATTCTGGGAGTGTACTTGATCAGTGTACCCAGTGCCTTCGCTGCCCTTGAGCGAAGTGTTTCGCTGGTGGGGTCAGCGAGCGACTTCGCAAATGTTCGTTGCAATTGTGGCAAAAAGGGCTTGAGTGCGGTTGGCATCTTCTCCAAGAGGTTATTGAGAGTCAGGAGAATAGCGGCCTTCACGTCAGTAGACCGTTCGGACACGACACGAATGAGCGGTCCAGTAATCTGGGTGACGAATGGCTTCAGAGAAGCCTCGCTCGTCCGGTCGACAATGTCAGAGATACCAAGGGCAGCCTGGACCCTCTGTTCTGGTGTGCCGTTCATCAAGCCTTGCAGGAAGATGGGCAGAATGGCGTTGATGCCCTTAGGCAATTCGAAGCCACGGAGGTTTGCGCCTGCAACGCCGATTCTCTGCAAAGCCTGGCGTGTCGAGACCACCAGTGACTCCATCTCCTCCTTCCTCAGCTTCTTGGTGAACTCAGTGAGACCGGTCCATGAGTTCTTGACGACAGTCATATCGCTGTCATCGAACGAGTTGAGGAGAGATCGAATGATGTCTTGGTTGTACCTTGAGTAGTCGACAGCTGCCGCAGTGAAGAAGCTGCCCAAGTGGTTTGCCGTGGCAGCTCTCTTGCGGTGGTCCTCATGCTTGAGAAGCTGAAGGAGAACGTTCATGACGGTGTTCAGGCCATCGTACTCATCGATTGACTGGATGACAGTGTCAAAGGACACTTCAAGCTCCTTGCGAAGGTCCTCGTCCTTGCAGTTGACCTCGTTATCCATGAGAGAGTTGATGATGTTAGGTAGTCGGCGGTTCATGGCTGCACCTGCAACCTTCGACAATGAAGCCAGGGCCTTGGCATCAAAGGCAGTGATTGGCGGCGTCGTGAGTGTGGGAATGAGGTTCGGCAGGATGATGTTGGAGCGGGTCGTTTCGGTGAGTAGGGTAAGCAGCGCGGCGAGGGCATTGTCGGCCTCTTCCTCTGAACGAAGGAGGTTGAGCAGGAAGGGTAAGACTTGGTCGACGGCCCGTTTGCCCAGAATCTGTTGGAGGGAGTCGAATGCCTCGGCTGCCGTCTCGCGCACCTCCTCGTCTGCATCGGTGAGGGCAGTGCGCACGACGGAGATGAGCACCTTCTCGTGATCTTCCAGGGCTTCTGGTGTTGCCGAGGAGATGAGCTCTTTGAGTGCAAGGCAGATTCCTGTTTTGGCATCGCCATCTGTCGAGGTCTGCAGACTCTCCTCGAGCGTCGGGAGCAATGTAGCAAGAACACCATCTCCAGCTTTGCGGATGAGCTCACCAAGAGAGTTACTGGCAATGACCTTGTGCTCCATGTTGGCGCTGCCCAATCGTCGAATAAGCAGTTGCGTGAGAGTCGGCACCAACTCCTTGAGTGTCTTGGGGCTGTGAACAAGCACCTTCCACACGCCGACAGCGGCAGACCGCACAGCGTTGGAAGTGTCGTTGCGGCAAACGTACAATGCCGAGAGGATCTTGTTACGCTTCTCTTCACCAAGAACCTCCTTCAGAGAAGCACCTGCTTCACGGATAGCATCCTCATCCTCTTCCTCTTCGCCGTCTGCAGAGGCCTTGACACCTGTCAAGTTGAACAGAAGATCACCGACAAGCTCCACGGAGCTAAGACGAATCCTGTAGCTATCATCAGCCAGACCGCGCTCAAGCTCAGGCAGCAGAAGGTCCACAGCGCGAGCTGCGAAGTTCTTGACGAGCAAGCGACCAGCCCGCAGAGCGGTCTCGCGGATAGACTCGACATCATCTGCCAGGCCAGCAAGAATTGGAGGCACAATGCGGCCAAGGTAGTTTGAAAAGCTGTTACCGAAGCACACAGGAAGGAAGATGAACAGAGACATGAAGCCTTCCCTGACTGCCGCCTTGGCAGAGTCGACGTTCTGAAGGATTGTAGGCAAGGTCTCTTCAAGGCGGGTAGTGCCCAAACCTGCGAGTACTTCACTGAGAGCTTGAGCAGAACCAAGACGGTCACCTGCACCAGTGTCAGACTTGAGGGTCTGCATGAGGCCGGGAATGAGATCTGGCAGTGCATCTTCGCCAAGCTTCTCGACCAAAGACCCGAGAGCCCTGGATGCTGTCGCACGGGTGGTTGGGACGGGATCGACGGCAGCAATCTTCAAGCCAGCAACCAGGATTGGAAGATGGGGAACAATGTCCTTCTTCTCTGTGAGATGGGCAAGACTGCCAATGACCTGCGAGGCCTTGCGCTTCGTGTTGGAGCGATCTCCAAGACCGCGCTGCAAGATACGTGTGACGAGCGCCAGTGAGGGGGCATCAAGATAGTGGACGAATTGAACCTTGATGAGAGCGTCGAGAGCGTCGTCAGTGTACTTGGTAGGGTCGCTGAGAGCCTTCAGGAGGACGTCAACCAGACTCTTGACCTCTGGGTTGCTAATGACTTCACCGAAACGCTTCAAGCTACGGTTGGCCGCAGCTCGCACCTCTTTATGACTGTCGTTGAGGACACCTGTGAGCGGCGGAATGATGTCCGGAAGACTGTGGGCGAGCTGTTGGGGATCGAGGTACGCCATGGCGCCCAAGAGTTCGCAAGCACCACGCTTGCTGCGCCATTGTTGATCGTCAAGACCATCGAGCAGCGTAGGCATGATCTGCTTCACACCGTACGAGCTAAGGTTAGCGAAACATGCCTTGGCAGCTGCGAGACAAGCATCGCGAACGTCAGCATTGGTGTCGCCGAAGCCAGCAAGAAGTTGAGGAACGATCTGAATAACATAAGGCTCAAAGAGACGACCAAGTACTGTTGAAAGCAGTTCAAAGGCCAACAGACTCGCCTCCCTCTGATGAGCTTCCTTCTTGTTCTCCATTGCCGACTTCAAGGATGACATTATGCGGTACTCGCGCAATGAGTGGATGCCTCGGCCGAGGACAAGACCAGCGAGGCCATAGGCAGCTCCTCGCTGTTCCGCATACTTCTTGGAGTTGAGCAGCTCTTCCAATACTCGCTCGAAGTATTGGGAGGATCGGTCATGGCAGGCACGAACCAGTGGCGGTAAGCAGTCCGCGATGGCGTATTGCACCGTCTCAGATGGAGTGCTGAGCGTAGCCAGAAGCCGGTCAATGACGACGGGGATCTTGGCATCTCCTGCTTGCAGGTGACGTCCCAGAGCTCCGTACATGATGACCACGGCCTCATTCACACGATCAGCCGCCTCGCTGTTACGGTCCGGGGCCTCGAGCGTGCTCTCGAACTTCTGCATAAGTGCCTCAACCATGTTCTTGCCCTGAACGTCGATGGCACGAATAGCTGCGTCAAGCATCTCCGCTCGAACAGAGGCATTCTTGTCGCCGAGAGGACCAGCTTCAATGAAGAAGTCAAAGGCAGCATTTGATTGGCTTGTGGTCATCACCGTTGCTAGTTGCTTGAAAGCCGTTGCAATACCTTGCCTCGGCTCCCAGACATCAGTTGTGTCCATCTTCTTGGGCATGCCGAACTCATCGAGCTGCTGAGCTTTGGGAGAAATCAGGTCAATATATGTTGCCTTGAGGTGGTCCAAAACCTCGTCGACGGAGTCTTTGCTTGACTCGAGAGCTTCCGCAAGTGATCTCGCAGCAGCTCTGCGCAGCTGAGCATCCTGAGACGCGAGATAAGGTACCATTTTCATAGGAATGCTCTCATCAAGGACGGCGCCACTCTCCTCCCAGATTTCTCGTCCCAGCTCTTGGTTCTCTTCCTCATCGTCGTGAGCCGCGAGCCAGATCTCATCGCAGAAGCCGACTTCACTCATATCGATTTCTGAGCTGATAGATTGTAGAACTGTGGTGCGCACACTGGCCTGAGACACAATTGAGCCTTGGGTGAGAATGGCAATCTCAGCATTGCGGATGTTAGGCGCAACACATCGGCAAAGATCGGCGAAGCAATCTTTGATCAGTTTGTAATGCTGGGCATGAGCCTGCATCGAGTCAATGAGAATTGAAAGCAGCTGGGCTCGGGGAGTTGCCTCGCTACTGCACACATCAGTGTGGAAAGCAAGGAACTCGATGGCCAACACAAGTTGGGCGTCTCGGTCATCTGGGGACTCTCCGATTCCCCCCTTGCGCATAATATCGACTACCAGAGGCAGGCAGTAGATCAGTGAGACCGCGTCGAACGGGCGTTGCTCGGCAGCGAAGCGAAGTCGGTAGAGCACTCGAGTAACGAGGTCTTCTACCTTTTCCTGGCCGTATTGCTCAGGAAGTTGAATTTCCCTGAGTCGAAGGGTGGCAACACCAACAAAAGGCCTTGTAGAGCCAAGTCGAGAAGTAGCCTTTTCCGAACAGGCGAGGTAGGCAGAGGAAGTCACGTCGCCGACGATAAGGCTGGCACCGGCGTCCATGACGCCAAGAAGGAGCTTGACGGCTTCACCGAGCCACAAGGCTGCGTCTGTCGGAGGACCTGTGGCAAGTGCCTTGATGATGCCGATGCCTCGCATCAATCTAGCCTCAACATTTTGCAGATTCTCACGGATGTCGGCTTCCTTCTTCATCTGTGCTTTCACCTTGGCTGACTCATCGGCAGTCAGCTTTCGCTGCTGGCCTTTCTTCTTTTCGATCTGGCTGCGCAGCTCTTCCTCCCACTTGAGGAGGTCGTAGTCTTTTGAGTTCTTGTTTGGCACGGTTTCTTGTGCTTTCTTGGCAAGAACATCGACAAAGCAGGTGCCCTCGGGTGTCCTGAGAATGGCGGCTTCCAGAGGCCCGACGTTCTTCAGTTGACTCGGGTCGAGATCGTGGCTGATGAGCTTCATCAAACGAGGGATGATCGTTTCGGGAGAGACGAAAGCGAGCTCCGCAGCAGCATTCGAGGCAGCGAGGCGGATAATGTCGGACTAGAGGAATTCTCAGTAAGCACAGTGCGGCGTCCCGTGTCCTAGAGCATTTCTTACCTTTTGATCTGGGGATGTACGAGAGCCTATCTCCCGGAGAAGACTCTCCTCATACTTCCTTGCAAGAGCACCTGGATCGAGTCCCATTCGCAGGCACAGGTCGATCCAGCTAGACCGGGGTATCAACTCTGAGCGGGCCAGTACGAGCAGTGAGCACGCTTGCTCCTCAAGCAGTTCAACGGCCGGCTTCGCACCTGTCACTGTGGCAGATGCATCCAGACAGATCGCCCTGAGCACCTCGATCAGGTTCTGTGATTCGAGTTTGGTTTCCTTGTCATCCGAGGTATGGCTTCGTTCAAGGCTAGCCCAGAGCGCATCGATGATGAGTTTCGATATCAAAGCTGGTCTTTGGAGGTACATGGTGGTCAATGAGCGAGAAGCCGCCTTCTGAGCACCTGGCGGTACAGAGGAGCTAGTGATGAGGTGGATCACGGCATCTGCCCAGGCTTGCGAGACATCCTCGTCACCATCGATATCGAGCTTGGCGGAAACAGCCGTAAGGGCCTTGGAAAGCCATTGAAGGTCTTCCTCAGAGGTAACCTTTCCGTAGACGCGAGGGTTGAGGAGATACGACTGCTTTTCGCCCACCGACAGGGAATGCTTAAAGACTGATGATTTTGAGATGGTTGTTCCAGCATTGGGAGATTGCGACTCCAATATCGATGCCAGTGCGGTGAGGATGTAAGCTCCCACAATTGTGCCATTCTGGGCGGAGGTAGGAGGATTGGCAACAGCATCGTTGAATCCATCGCCCAGCTTCGGGGAGATGGCATCCACGAAAGCAGTGATGCCCGGAGTTGATTCCATCTTGTCCAGCGACGAGGCGATGTCTCCAGCACGAAGCTGCCAAAGCCTGCGTAGACCTGGCTTCTTGTCGCCAAGACCTTTCACCAGCGCATCGGTGCAAGATTTTGGAAGCTCACCACGCTTCAGGAGTAAGAATGAGCTGGCGAGCGCGAGTGACAAAGTTTCTGCAGCTAGGGCTCCCTCGTTGCCTTCTTTGGCTGCAACAGCCACGGTCGCAGCCACGATGAGGTCGGCGCTTTCGTCTGACATGGCGACCGCCTGCAGCATCTCTGCGTGCAACAGTCTGTGGTCGGGAGAAGCTAGCTTTCCTCCCTTCAACGGGGTGGCAATCTCCTCCACGACCCGAGTTAGACAGGACTGATCGCTGCAGCGAGAAACGATAGCCTTGAAGCTTTCCAAAGCGCCTGCCCGGATGACTGCATTACTGGATTTGATGTTTGATAGTATAGACTTCAACAAGCGCTCCTGCAGAATCTTTGACAGGTCGAAAGACTGAGGGAGCGAGTTGATGAAACTCTTCATGACATTGCCTAGGATGACTTCCGGAGAACGAAGAAGTCCCTTCTCCATGGGCGGAATCACATTCTTCTCCAACTCCTCCAGAGTCGAGAAGCTGCGGAAGAAGTCTCCCAAACCGCCGGCAATATGTTCTGGGACAGCGGTCTTAGATCCAATAATCTCTCGGGCGTAGAATTCGTATATTTGGGGCTTCAGTGTTTCCAAAACTGGGCGCAAGGCTTCCTTACGGGCCGAGACACCGCAGATGACACCGAGAAGGACCGCATGTTTCGCAACCGGTGCGCTTGCCTTTGTGGTCAGGAGCTTCACAGCGTCGCCGAGGTATTGCTCCTTAGCGTTGGAAGAGGCGAAAAGCGATCTGAAAGCTCTTCTTGTGACAATTGTAGCAGAATGCGCAATGCTTCGTTTCGTGGAAGGCTGGAGGCACTTTTCCAGTACAGCAGCATCTGTGGCGAGGATCTCGTGACCAAGCTCGGCCCAGGTCGGCGTGCCAGCCAGGTGCTGAATGAGAACGCTGCACCATTCGACGAGTACAAAGGCGCTAGATGTCGCGATTCCTGGCTTCTGAGACTCCTGGCGCATGGCCTTGACGAGGAGCCCGAGCGCTTTGGCGTCAGGGCTGCGTCGGAGGATCGTGGCAAGACATTTCTGGACAGCTAGTCGGGATTCGCGGTCGTGATAGTAGGCATGGGTCTTGAATAGCAGCTGGAGAAGCTGAGCATCGGAAGCATTGGCGGCAGCTGCAAGTACAGAGGTCAGTAAATGGGTTAGGGAAAGCCTTTGGTCCCAACTTGAACGTACGATACTGGTTGACTTGGTCGGATGTATCTTGTAGCCGAGCTATGCGCACCACAGGAGAAGAGGAGGCCAAGTCCTTTGTCAAGATTGGCAGATCAAGGGACGCCCCTGTGGCTTGGCCATTGACCTCGGAATTGGACATGGTCGAGGAGGTAGGGCGAGGTGTTCAGCTCGCTCTGGAAACCATCTGGGGCTTGGAGAGCTCAGCTCCAGCTGGGGAAGACGGAGCAGGACGTGCTTGATTCGCCCTCTGCGTGTTTCGTTGGCCAAAACGAAGCGATTCGGTTCGTTCTGGGTCGCCGAGACAGTCGCCGTGGTTCAGGGTTGTCGCTGGAAGAAGCTGAAGATCCAAGAAGAAAGTCGGGTTCGAAGTTGTGAGAGGAACAGCCTGAGCCCTCCAGAGAAGTGAACCCCACGTCAAAATTCGGCGGGGCTCCAGGCGGTGGTGGTTGCGGTACTGGGTACGCCCCGACTCCACCAAAATGGAACCACCAACAAAGTCCCCTCTACTTCATCTGGTGCTGCCCACGACATCAATGCACTTCAGTGCCGGTGACTCAAGACGCCGAAAGATCAACGTCGAAGCCCATCATCAGGATCCAGGGCCTAATCCCGGTTGAGCTCAGTCTGTTTCCCTCCATCAGCCAGTCGACGGTTTGCAGAAAGACGTTCGAGCTTGGAGGGGGTCAACCTGCTCAAAGCAAGCTTCACACACACAACTTGGACTGCCTGCACACTTGCTCACCCATGCCGCCTCGACAGCCACATCCTCGTCTTCCCGCAACATATTCTTGTCTGTTTCGGATCTAGCGCCTCAAAGGATCAGCTTCTGCTCTCCCTCAAGGATTCATCGGATTCACACAGGTCATCACAAGCAGCGACCCCTGCCCTGCCTTGCCACAAGCTCATCTCGTCATGGCTGGCGCAAAGAAGAAGAAGAAACCCGCCGCCAACCCGGCCAGAGGCTTTGCTACAACCTCTATTGCTTCCAAGCCACGTCCAGAGACGGTCGAGGAAACCGAGAAGCAGCCAACGAAAGCAGAGGCAGAAGCTGTGGCCCTAGGTGCAGCCGACACCGCAACAAATGGCTCCTCACAGACTCCCCACGATACCAAGGCTATGGCCGAGTCGACACTCAGTCCGGAGGAATTTGAGAGGCAACTAGAAGAGTCTCAGCTCCAGATCATCGTCGACAAGCATGCCACAAAAGTCAAGCGTGATGCTCAAAGGCAGCGCTCTCGTCTGGAGACAGATCGGAGGCTAGTTCGTGGCCAGGCAGATTCCGTGAACAGCTCCAAATGGCTACCTCAAGAGCTCATGGATCATATTCTGGACCTCATTCAGGCCGAAAATCGGTTCGCAGCTTCGAATGTTTCATCGGAGAACGCATCGTCAGCGAAGATGCCTCCGGAGGAAGAGATGATTGCAAAGCTATGGACCCTGCAGGAGACTCTTACGGGCGTTGGTTTCCCAGCTTCTCGTGTCGAGGCGGTCTCACAGTTCATTTTGGATATTTCGGCGAGTATATCAGTGTCTGGCAAGGATCTGATCTGGGGACTCGAAGAAGCCCTGGAGTGGCTGGCTAGAGAATGTCCGACTGAAGAGCTGCCCCCATACGAACCAAAGGCCAAGCCTGTCGTCAAAGGTGAGCGAAATTGGCCGTCTCATGAGACAATGCAAGACTGATATCTCTCAAGACACTCCAACCGATAGCCCATTGCCCAGCAGACCCGTAACCCCAAAGGCAGCAGACGGTCGTAACGGACGACAGGGTAACAAAGGTGCTGTGAAAGGGCAGGCAAATAAGAACTCTTCTTCAAAGACAAAGAAGCTTCAGGTTACCTACGACAGCGACATTGAGCCCGACAATCTCGTGCCCGCATACGTTGACGCAAAGGCCAAGTTGCTTGAGTTTGACCGATTGAAGCCCGTTCAGAAGGGAAAGACAAACACTCGATCAAGTGACGACGAGATGGCAGTGGCCAGGCTGGAAGCCAAGATCTCCAAAATCCAGAGCGATGTTCTTTTCGATTCTTACACAGCCGATCAGCAATGGCAGGCACGGAGGATACCATTGGAGAAAGAATTGGCAGAGGCCAAAAGGCTTGCAGAGGCTGAAGCCGAGACTGAAGACTCTGAACCATCCGAAGACACGAAAGAAGCGAAAGAAGAAGACGGAGAGATCAATGAAGAGGCTGAAAGAATCGCTGCTGAAATCCTGGCTGAGGCAGAAGGCAGTGACGACGGCATCGAAGGCTTGTTTGACTCCTTACCACAGACCGAGGTCGATGCTGCCACTGGTCAATCGCAAACAGTCATCAGCTCGGCGGATGGTGTGAAGACTATCATTCGAGACTTTGGGAAGTGGACTGGAGTGAGTCCCAGACGGGCTCTCGACGAGGCCTGTCGATCAAGGTATGTAACACTATTTGCAGCATTGAGTATGAGACTGACCCAGGAATAGAGACTCTGGTGTTCGCGTCAACTATGTCTTGGTCTCTGAATCTTCCTATGCCAATAAGCACGCTGTCGACATCGCCTGGTCAAAGCCCCAGGAGGTGCCACTCGTCGTCGAAACATCATACATGCAAGTGGCAGCCGATCCGAACCGCTTTACCTTGACCATGACCGGCATTGCAACCCCCGACAACAAGCAGTCCGAGTCATATGCTGCTACAGCAGCTCTGTTCTATATCTTCAGCGGGAATGCACGCGAAGAGAAAGTCGGGCTGAGATTGCCGGCCGCATGGAAGGATCTGTGGACGGAGCTGGCCGAGAACAAGAAGAGCCAGCTTGATTCCCAGGACCGTGCTGTTGTGCGGGTTCTGCGCGACATGGTTCGAAAAAGACATGATCAGGAGCTGGAGGACGGCGTTATTCTACAGGGTGCTTTCAGAGGTCGGGCCACGGCCAAATCATCACACAATCCCAGTGAGGCCGGCAGTCAGGATCGAGCTAAACAGGTCAACGGGGGCGATGAGATGTATCGCAAGATCTGGGCAGACAAGGCAAGCACGCGCAAGTTCCAAACCATGCTGGTAAGACTTTTATCCTGATCTGTTCAGTCTCTGTGGACTCATATCTGTGCAGGAATTCCGAAAGCAGTTACCCATGTGGTCCTTCAAGCAACGCGTCCTGGATGCTGTGGACCAGAACCAGGTCGTAATTGTTTGTGGAGAGACTGGCTGGTAAGTTGACGTCGATCGACCGGTGGATGATCCAGTTGCTAAGACTTCGACAGCGGTAAGAGTACACAGGTTCCGGCGTTCCTCTTGGAGCATGCTTTATCACAGGGCAAAGACTGCAAAGTGTACTGTACGGAGCCGAGACGTATCTCGGCACTCTCACTCGCGAAACGTGTCAGCGAGGAACTTGGAGAGAACAAGGGTGATTTGGGCACCAGTCGATCTCTGGTTGGATACTCTATCAGACTGGAGTCAAATACGTCTAGGGAGACGCGGCTCGTATACGCCACGACAGGTATCGTTATGCGTATGCTGGAAGGGTCCAACGAGCTTCAAGGTGTCACGCACCTTGTTCTCGATGAGGTCCATGAGAGGACCATCGATAGCGACTTCCTTCTGATCGTTCTCAAGCGGCTGATGGTCCACCGAAAAGATCTCAAGGTTGTACTCATGTCCGCCACGGTCGATGCTGACCGCTTCTCATCATATCTGGGCGGGGCACCTGTCCTCAATGTTCCTGGACGAACTTTCCCGGTCGAGGTCAAGTTCCTCGAGGATGCCGTCGAGTTGACCGGATACACGGTCAGCGACACGCCTCCTGATAAAATGGTTGATCTGGATGACGATGCACCCGAGCCAGAGGCTGAGGGGCCCAAGGGCGATCTGACCAAGACTTTGTCCAAGTACTCTGCGAAGACACGGATGACTATGACGCAGATCGACGAGTACCGCATCGAGCCCGATCTGATCGTCCAGCTTATTGCAAAGATTGCATCAGACTCTGCACTACAAGACTACAGCAAGGCGATTCTGGTCTTCCTGCCAGGTATCGCCGAGATCAGGACCCTTAATGATTACCTCCTCGGTGATCCACGCTTCCAGAAGGACTGGCTCGTGTACCCCCTGCACTCTACGATTGCGACTGAGGACCAGGAAGCGGCGTTCTTGGTACCACCGCAGGGAATGCGCAAGATTGTGTTGGCGACGAACATCGCAGAGACTGGTATTACCATCCCTGATGTGACGTGTGTCATTGACACTGGCAAGCATCGTGAGATGCGGTACGACGAGAGACGACAGCTCAGCCGTCTGATCGACACATTCATCTCCCGCGCGAACGCAAAGCAACGACGTGGGCGAGCAGGTCGTGTGCAGCATGGACTGTGCTTCCACATGTTCAGCAAGCATCGCCACGACACTTTGATGAACGATCAGCAGACGCCCGAGATGCTGCGCTTGTCGCTGCAGGACCTTGCTATCCGGGTGAAGATCTGCAAGATTGGTGGCATCGAGGAGACGCTCAGTGGCGCTCTGGACCCTCCATCGGCAAAGAACATGAGAAGGGCCATCGATGCGCTCATCGATGTGCGAGCCTTGACACAAGCCGAGGACCTGACGCCTTTAGGTCACCAGCTGGCACGACTTCCACTTGACGTCTTCCTTGGCAAGCTTATCCTTGTCGGTTCCGTGTTCAAGTGCTTGGATATGGCACTCACTGTTGCTGCCATTCTCTCCTCAAAGTCTCCCTTTTCCGCTCCATTCGGACAGCGTGCACAAGCCGACAACGCGAAGAAGGCGTTTGGGCGCGGCGACTCCGACCTCCTAACCGTATACAACGCCTACTTAGCCTGGAAGAGAGTCTGCCAGGCCAACAGCGGTATGGGCAAAGAATTCCAATTCTGCCGCAAGAACTTCCTTGCGCAGCAGACACTAGCCAACATTGAGGATCTCAAGGGCCAACTCCTCGTGTCCCTCGCGGATTCCGGGTTCCTTTCCCTCACGGAAGATGAGCGGAGGACGCTGTCAAAGATGAGGTTCGCGTCCGGCGGCCGGAGACGCCACCAGCAGTTCTTCGAGGTGCCGAGCAGGGTGAACCTCCACAGCGAGAACGACCTGATCACAAGCTCAGTTATCGCATGGAGCTTCTACCCGAAGATGCTGGTCAGGGACACACCGGGGACCAAGGGACTGCGCAATATTGGAAACAACCAGTCGATCAGTCTTCATCCTACGTCGATCAACCGTGGACGGCTGGATATCAAGTGGCTGTCATACTACCACATCATGCAGTCGAAGACGTGAGCTTACGGCCCTTTCTGACATTCTGACTCTGGTTTGCTGACAAGGCGCAGCGTATATCACGCCCATGAGACTACAGCAACAGACCCCTTTTCCATCAGCCTCCTTTGTGGCGATGTCCGCTGCGACGTAAGTCCCCCTCATTCCTTCTCCCCTCTCGGCCTTTCCCCAGCCATACTAACCCTCCTCTCATAGATGTTCTCCGGCGTCATCGTCCTCGACGGCAACCGCGGCCGCTTCGCCGTCCCGGATTGGAAGACCATGCTCGTCCTCAAAGTCCTGCGCACCCGCCTCCGCGAACTCCTCACCCGCTCCTTCAAGCAACCAGGCAAGCTTCCCACGACGCAGCAGGAGAAGTGGTTCGACGTCTGGCAGAGGCTTTTCACGCAGGAGTTTGGACAGGAGAAGTCGATTGGGCCGGTGGCGGTTGGGAGGGGCGCGTAGGAGCGTGCTGGGGTCATGGCGAGGGTCTACGAAGGAGATAGACATGGAAGGGTTGGGGTGCGTGTCTATGGATAGATGCGCAGGGCGAAGTCGGTTTGGAAGATGATAGATGGCGTGGGAGCAAGCTTGATACGTAGATACTGTAGATAAACCAACGGGCAGTCTGTACCTGCACCTCAACAACACACGACGAAGTCAGCCACCACCTGGTGCAGGCACATACACAGTAGCAAACCACCTACCAAGAACATCACGACGAGACCCTCATCGAGCATGGAGATTTGGTGGTATTATATTCGTACATTCAGCGAGGCAAAAGCCAAGCATCCTATGCCCCCCCTATGCGCCTCCCGGAAATTGGTATCAAGAAGAAAACCTGTATGACGCCGCTCATCCCTGTAATCAATCCCCTTCCTTCATCAGGAAGTCTCTTCAATGATCATCCTCCTCCTCTTTGTACTTCCTCTTATGCGATATTCTGACTTCGCTCTGTGTTTGATTACTCTGTCTTCACGTCTTCCTTCTTCTTCTCGTCTTCGCCAGTCTTGTCCCCTTGGCCACTGCCTTTCTTCGTCTCGGTCGGGGCTTGCTTGCCAGCAAGGAACATGGCTTTGAAGTCCGCATTGCTCTTTGGCGCTGGCTTTCCATTGGGCTCTGGCTTGTCACTGCCAGCAGAAGATGTGGCGTCAGGGGCTGGCTTCTTAGGCGCAAAGCCCAAGCCGCGCTTCGGACCCGGCTTCCCAAGCATCGGTCGACGGGTGTTCTGCTGAGGCATGAACGCTGGCTTATTTCCTGCGGGCTTCTGGCCTTGTCCTGCGCGGTCTGACTGAGTCTCGGCCTTTGCATGACGCAACTCAGCTGCTGGGCCCGTGCGTAGCTTGCGGCCCTCGAACTCCATCCCGTCGAGCTTCAGGGCGGCTTTTCCGGCGGTTGAAGCGTCGGCAAACTCGATCTTGGCTCCGCCATGGGCCGGCTGCAGCGTCATCTTAACAACTTCGCCAAGAGGGTCGACGAGGGCGCGAACGCGAGCATCGTTGACTGTGTCAGGGAGTCCCATGAGCGCAATCGTGCGAGCCGCGATGTCATCGTGACTTGGCTTCCCTGCTGCAGCTGCATCACCCATGACCTGGTCGCCTTCTTGGTCACGCGAAGATGAAGGGGCCGGTGACTCGGACGATCTGCCAGGGTTGTAGCTTCGCGCAGTGGCCTTCACTTTCGACTCCTTGGACAACTCAACAACCAGGACTTGGCTACGGAACTTGGTGTCGTTCATTTCCTCAGCGGCTTTCTCTGCCTGCTCCTTGGTTTCAAAGTCGATGAATGCGAAGCCTCGGTTCTTGCCGCCGAGGTTCTGGGGTATGTTGACGCGCGTGACCTTGCCATACTTCGAGAAGACGCTTCGAAGGTCAGCCTCAGAGGCGGCGCGGTCCAGATTGCTGAGGTGGATTTCGCGGCCTTCCGCCAAAGCGCCCTCGCGGTTCTTCTTTCTTCCAGGGTCTGAGTACTTGGCGAGGAGCTTGTACCGGTCTTCCAGCATGGTGCCTTCTTTAGCGACCGCCTTGGCCGATGCCTCCTTGTTACGGAAGGAGATGTAGCAGAAGCGACGGTGCGTGTTGACCTTTAGACTCGGCCAGCGGATGCTCAAGATATCGCCGCAATCCTTGAAGAGGTCGCGCATGAAGTTGTCGTCGGCAGCCGGCGGGAAATTCGCAACGTAGATGGTGAGATCGGAACCAGACTGCACCGATAGCTGCGACTCTCCAAAGTATTTCCCGTCGCGAAGCAGGGCAGACTGGGCCTCCTCGGCGGAGCTGAATTCTATCAGCGCCGTAGACGTCTTGGCCTTTTCCTCGTGAACAAAAGCAGTGATGTTGTTAATGTGGCCATACTCTCTGAAGTATTGACGAACTTTGGTCTGCGTCACCTCGAAGGGAAGACCAGTGACGAGAATCGTGGCATTTTCCCTGTCCCGCTTCGCTCCGCCAGCGTCACCACCCTGAGAAGACTCCGTGGCCACTTCAGCGTTCTTCTGACGTTTAGCAACAGCTGGGTCGGCCTCCTCTCCCTCAGCCTCTTCATCTGCCCTCTTCCGTTTGGCTGCGCCGGGTGAATCGGTCGCTTCGGTCGCAGGCTGCTCGGCTTGCTGAGTCTCGTAGTAAGCTGCATATGCAGCCTCCTTATCCCTCTGCTCCTTGTCCCGACGGTTCTTGATGCGTTTCTCGACCTTGTGCGCATGGTCTGCAGCGTTACGAACCGAAGCTGGGAGCTCGTAGTCGTTGCAATGTTGGCGGTAGACCTCGATAATTCGCTCAGGCCAGTCGATTGTGCGGCGGTTCACGGCTCGAGCCAGAACTGCGGTGGCGAGTATGGGAACTCGGAATGAGGTAGCTGCGGACGAAGGAGTAGGACTTCTGTTGACGGCAGGGCTAGAAGAGAACATGAGCATCTCCCACATGTAGTAGCGAAGCCAAAAGTCGTAGCTGTCAGCATGGCACTGAATACCAGCCAACTTCTTCCACAGCTGTCTCGCTTGCTCGACAGCGCCTTTCTTCTCGGTAAGATATTGGATGTATATCCGCTCGAGGCGGAATTTGGGGTCGCCCTGGAAGTCTTTGCCGTATAAGCGCTCGCCGACCACTTGCACGTCTTCCAGCGCAGCGGCGAGACCGACGTCAGCGATATCGACGCTCTCTTCTCCAGCATTATCTGCGATGGCCTTGCGCTTCAAGTAGCCGCACCAGCTGACGTACATCTCGATGAGACTCTCCATGCCGTTCTTATACAGCTGGTCGTCGCTAGTGGCGGCGTGCTTGATCTCCTCGACCTCGGAGAACGCGAGCTTCGCCTCCTCGGCACACAGGATATACCTGTTCCACAGCCTGCCTGACCCAGGGCAGTGCTGAACGGCGCGCTTGAGGATGTCGAGCAGGTTCTGGGCCACCTGGAGATCGGAGTGTGATGAAGAGAGGAAGACGACGTATTCGTGCCAGACATCATCGTCGCTCGCAAAGACACCGGTTGTGGCTCTGGCATAGAGTCCACGACACAAGTCGAGGGCGATGTCAGGGTTGTCGTTATTCCTCTTGCTCTGAATCATCTCCCACTCCAGATACTCCAGCATGGTTGCTTTGTACTCGTCGATTTTGCCAGCACGCTCCGCCTGCCTGAGTTTGAGCTCGAAAGGGTCACGAGCAGCGACGAGTCGCTTCGCTTCCTGTGCGCTTTCCGTCACCTCCTTCATGGAGTCCTCCCACGCAGCTCTGTTGTACTCGTTCAAGAAGGTCGAAAAACGCTGCGAAGTATCGTCCCAGGTCAGGTGAGGTGTCGTGAGGCGGTTGCGGTAGAGCTGTGTGATGCGCCTGATGCCCTCTGGGGTCTTTGTGCTTTCAAGGAGCTCCATTTCGAGTGAGATCCAGCGATCCCAGAGCAAGTGGCTGTCATCCAGTCTGTACTTGATGGCCTCGTAGCCCTGCTGCCACAGGTCGAGCGCGGTGCCGAAGGAGAAAATTTCACGGCCCATGGCCTGCTCCTCCTCGGACCAGCCACTTTCCTGCGACTGCGAGGCGGACCAGAGTGACCAAAAATAGTTGCAGTTGGCAAGCCATATGCGCAGACTGCCGGGCTCTGCGACGGTGGCTCGATTGTGAATCTGGACGGCGTTGACGCGCTGCTCGAGGTCGTTTGCGTTGCGAACGGTCTCCTCGAGGTAGGCCAACCAGCTCTCCTCACCCACCGGAGAAGCCATTATGGAGTACTTTGCTTTGTGGCTGGGCGCATTCCGGAAGAATCGGCTCGAGGGGTTCGTGAGGATGCGATGGGATGGGGTGGACGAGGGAGGAGGTCTGCCTTTGGTGGTGAAGTTGGTATGCGACGCGCAAGGTGTGGATGGATGATGATGCGATGAGGGTAGCAGCAGTACGAAAGAAAGCTGGGCGGAAGCAGTGAGCTCCGGTAATAAGAGCCAAGCTGTTGAGTAATGACAGTGTGCAAGTGGGAGGAGCTGGAGGTGGCTTGATGGGACGGAGGGTGGTCTAGAACGCGATCGGTGCGTTGGCCAAGGTGCGTCGAGCTGGTGTTGCTTTTTGTCTTGGGTGGCATGGGAGAAAAGAAAAAGGCATGCGACGGCGATCGCAATCTCGGGCGGGGCTACCCTGTAGACTGTAAATGTCAGCAAGGCAGGATGACGTGGTGGTTCTACGAGTACCACGACGTGATGTTTGTTTGTTTGTCTCGGCTGGATGTGAAAAGGTCCAGGTTTCGATGATTTTGAAACAAGATTGCACACATGAAATCGTGTATACCGTGCCCACATTCATCAGTCGACATATCACCCACCATGGTGGCACATGAACATCGGGTCTCATGGTGATGATTATTGCATGCTAACTCAGGCAAGCAGTCCCCTCACAGTACGTGAGCAATAAGCCACAGCAAGCAGTATCTCGGCAACGCAACATCCGACGGACTATTTGAACATGACAAAGCCGTGCAACGCTATCTCGACAGTGCCTGGACAACCTCTGACTGATGCTGGACGCATGGCGCACGCCGAGCTTCCGTAGGCCGGTCTAGATCGGTGGGGGACAACATACTGGTACTGCATGGTCACGGGGCGGTGACGCAATTGTTTAATTACTATACCTTTAGACTTTGAAGATAGGTAGTCACTGTGTCAGCGGACGTCACCGTCGGATGGAGGAACTACCTTAGAGCGGGAACCAAATGATAGGCTGGAGTTGATATGGTTCCATATGAAGGTATATATGGTGGTGGGTGGTGGTATGAGCTTCTGGCAGCTGTCATTCTACGCGCGTGAAGACCAGATACCCTAGACACAGCCCAGTTCTGACATGTCACGTGATGACACACTGGCGGGCACTATGGTTTCCCGCCCCCCACCAACACCTTCAAAGTGGAGGGCCATCATCATTTGCATTCCCCGACGTCGGTAGCTCTGATCTCCCTGTCCCCTGCTCCTCTCAATGCAGGCTAGTGCTGATCTTGCCTGACTCGAATTGGTCTGCTGCAGGAACAAGAAGATGGCTGGAAATGGACCTACAGTATGCTGCGACGATCAACATATCGCAGTGGTCAAGGGTCATGCGCATCTCCTTCATTCCACATTGGAGAATCCTGGTGTTCGGATGACTCGTAAAAGACCCTTTCTCGGGGTCACCATCAGCCCCGCAGAAATCCTTCGGAGGTGCGAGGACTTGCACGAGCGACCATGTGTACTCTCGCAACACGTTACATCGTCATACTAATCAAGTGGCAGCTTCAAAGCCATATCAGGTATCTGGCAAGGTCAGAGTCAAAGCTGATATAGCTCGCCAACTTCCTTCAGCTTTCTGAAACGGTCAAGCCACGCAGCCCCCCATGTTTCAAGCCGACCTTGGTGGCCGTGCACTGGCGTGGCGAGGAGAGCCTCAACCGCATTTTGTCTGAAATACGATATATGCGATATTACACTTTGCACCATCTCAACGTAAGTGATCAGCGTCAAGGACCCAAAGACCCGTTCTCGGGGGATCCGAATAGCCGGGCTCGACGCATGATCTGATGCAACCATCACTCGATGTGTTCTAGTCAGGACCTAGCACCCTGGCGTGCCTTACATCATAACCTTATAGTCCCATGGTTAAGCATGATTCCATCTCAACTATCAGCCCAATTTTTGGATTGCTATGGATTCGCTATAGCCTCGCCGCATACCACGCGGCAATCCTTCGTCGTCTCGTATCCCGCAATTCACGACTCGCGTCTTCAGCATCTACCAATTCTCCGGCTTTCGTATCTCGCGAGCAGTGCAGCCTCACAACAAGCAGCAGTAAGCCATGTTTCAAACGATCGCATCGTGTTATTCGTACCATCCTACAGGACGATCCTATGGGGGCGAATCCACGAGACTGAGCTACTAGACACGTCGTAGAGGGGGAAGACCTGATATTGCCAATGCTGGACGTGAGGGCATCGTCAGTCAGTGCGTGAGAACCATGGCGGCATCAAAGTGTATAAGAATGGGCATCCCGTCCGGTCACTCCAGAGATTCAGACAGATCATCCAACAACAATCACTCTACAATCACTCCCGATTCACTCGATCACAACTCTCCTTTCTACTCTCCTCCCTTTAGCTCCAAGCACTACCACATCTCTCAGCAATCATGAAGACCTCATCTGTCCTTACCAGCCTCGCCGTGGCTCTTCCTCTCGTTGCCGCCGCCCCTGCCACAGTGGCCAAGTCAGAGCCCGTCGTTCACACTGCCGACTACAAGGCCGGCGAGATCCAGAAGCGCGATGATATCCCCGACTCCTGCCTCGCCATGATTGACTCTCGCCAGCAGGACGCCCCTGAGTGGCGCTTCTACTGGCTCGGTGACGGCAAGGACAACTGCGCCGTCGAGGACCGCTCCAACACCGACAACTGCGGCCAAGACGGATACTGGGACACGCAAATCAACGACATGAACGGCGCCGTCGGTCAGCAGGTCACAAAGGACGGTCAGTTCAAGAGCAGCCAGGTCGGCATGTGGCGTGCTACCTTCGGCACCTTCTCTAGTGCCGTGGGCGATCGTCAGGGCTTCACCGACTTTGTCAACACGATCCTCAAGGTCACGATTCCCGGCAATGGTGAGGTTGGCAGGTACTGGCACTACCGCTTCAACTGGAAGCAGGACCACATCCACCTGAACCTCGACAACGGTGGCATCTTTGACGCCAACTGCCCCGAGGCCGCCTAAGTGGCCGACATCAAGGGTGGTCTAGATCCAGAACTACCTGCTTTTGGTACAGGCGTTTACCCTGAGGGTGAACGGATGAGTTCTTAGACCCGTTGGATCGGGCGGCAGTCTTGCTATGCCGGTTATAGTGAGCACAGGAAGAGAGGGCAACGGATCAAGATCTGGCAGTGTCTTCTATCATTTTTCTTTCCATGTATATTCAACCTTTCACTTCTTATGTATAGACTAAAAGAAATTGTTGGCCCACGATCAAATCGATACGTTTCCTCGCTCCGTGAACGGCTGTCTAACATGCCATCTCGGACACTGTCTGTCGAGTGTTCTATCGGTAGGAGCCAGGCCCAGAAGGACAGCCCATCATCGCTGGCACTGAGCGAATGTTGTAAGAATATAGCTTCCTGATTTAAGTGTTGGGCTACATGGAACGGGTCGCTGTAACAACCGGTCTTACTTGGTAAGGCAAGTCGTAAGTTTCTGTTCCAGGGTAAGTCAGGCAATGACTTGAACTGATAGATGATCGGTTGAGCAGTAATAGAACAAGACAAGTTGTCAAGAAGCTTTGAAGACTTCACACTTAATTATGATAAAATGCTTAGATTAAACGCTGAGAAACTGAATTCTCATCGTTAGTAGTAATAGCTATTCTTTATATACTTTAGATCCCTCCTTACTATCCTATAGCTTACTGTGCACCGGTGATCTGTTTCCTGGATTACTATTAGGTGGTAATCTATTAGATTACCTTTTTGTTATAATCCCTTCTAGTTACGTAACTTTGCACGTGTTCTTGATCTTGGTCTGTCTACCTACAGTGCGTCTGTGGTGTTATACCCCGTGCGGCCCATCCTATAAACTATGTCAGTTAGTTTGTAACATTATCCTCCTCCTTCTTAAGGCAGCCCTCTGCCTTTCTTATCCTAGGTTGGTTTTTCTTCCTTTCCCATGATCTCTCGCCATGCCGATTCCTAATCATATTCAAAAATCCCACAAAGCGTCTAAGCGCAATTTCTTATTTAATCGTCTTTAGGCTCGTCTTTACTCTGCTGCTAATATGCCTTACACTTATTATTTTAAAAACTTAAAATAATGTTGTTTTTCTAAGAAAAGTTCTTGTTATCTAGAGTGTGTCCGCTGAGGCTGTTTATGTAATAAGGTTTTAGTTGCGTTTACTCTTTCTCGCCTTAAGACCTAGCGTAAGAAGCTTGAATCTGAAGAGAAGAGGGCGGAGGATAACTTGTTAGAGCTTTAACAGAAGCTGGCTAAGGCTGTTAGTTGTTTGTCGCGTATCTGCAAGATCTGTAAAAGGGTTATTGCGAAAAGTAATAAGGCTCTTAAGCGGGGTATTGCTAAGGCTAACGCAGAGAACGGTATTATTTCTGCTTTTACTGCTTACAAGCAGTAGGTAGCGCATGATTTGTCGTCTCTTGGTGTTCCGGACGAATTTGACTGGTTGTCTGTTGGTCTGGGCGAGTTTGCTGATGTTAGTTCTTTGAACGGCGACGCTGTTGTTGCTGGTCTAAGTGAAACTCTTGGATCTTCCTGGAACACCGCAAGTTCTTCTTAGGTTCCTATGTGGATTCGTTATGTAAGTACCCTTCCTATTTGACAAGATATTCAAGTCTATTCTTAGTTCTTCGTTCGTCTAAGATTTTTTGTACGATGTACTGATGTTTGTCCTTAAGGTTTAATTGTGTTTCCAGTTCGGCGTTTAGGGGTGCTAGTTCGAGGAGCGATACATGGAATACAGGATGGATTCCTAAATCCTTTAGTAGTTTAAGTTTGTAATTAACTTTTAACACAACTTATTTAATCTTAAATAGTCCTAGTTTCTTCTAGTCTAATTTATTGCTTAGTTGTTTAGTCCGGATGTTTTTTTGAAGTAGGTATGTTTTATCCCCCTTCTTCAGAGTTAGTCCCTTAACTCTTTTTTTGTCTGCGTAATGCTTCATCCTATTCTGGAGAAACATTTATTTCTTTTGCAGATCCTTATAAAGTTCAGCCATCTCGGTCGCTTTTCTTATAGCTTATGGGACGGTCCGAATAGCTTTGTAAGTGTTGATGGATAGGTTAAACCTGTAGTTTGCCTTGAAAGGTAACATTCCTATGCTGTTGTTAGTGGAACTGTTATATGCCTACTGGGCGATTAGTAGCAGTTCAACCTAGTTGTTCTGCGGATGGTTAATGTAACTTCGCAGATATTGTTCTAAAGTTTAATTTGTTCTTTTGGTTTGTTTATCCGTTTCTAGGTGGAATGCGGTTGACAGTTTGGTTTTTACTCCTAAGTGTTCTGTTAATATTCCCTAGAATTCTGAAGTAAAAGTGCTTCCTCTGTTGGAGATGATCTGTTCCGGCAGTCTATGCTGTCCAGCTACTATCCGGTTAAAGGTGTACGTAAGTTCTTCAGCTGTGTGTAATTTTTTATGCGGAATAAAGTAAGTGTACTTCGTGAGTTTGTTCATAATAACCAGGATACTGTCGTACTGAGTTCTGGTTAGTGGTTTCTTTGATAATAGTAGTTTTATAATTAGGTTTATTGTAATGCATTTTTATGCTCTATTTAGCGGCGTGATTGGTTAAAGTTTGCTGTAAGGTGCGTGTTTATTTAACTTAGCTTTATTGCATGTATTGCAGTTCTTAATAATTGTTTTAACTCTTAACGATAGACTAGGGAATTCATATGTCCGCTGAATCTGGTTAAGGGTCTTGCTGACTCCTTGGTGTCTATGCAGTTTGTGTTCGTGCATATGTTTAACAAGTTTGTGCTAAAATTGTTTAGGCACGTATTGTTGATCCTTATACGTGTAGCCGTGTTGCCCTTTGACTAAATCAGGGTGACCCCTTCTGATAAAGTCGTCTTCTGCGGTGCGTAAGCGCTCAATCCACTTATAATTAGGTTAAACCTGCCATACAGCGTTCACCTGCTGCGTGCTTAGCTCTAAACCTCTGTTCGCGTTTTCCTATAGGATGGCAAATAGTTGCACTAGTTCAGCTGGTTTGAGATCCTCTCTTCAGCTCAGAGCGTCAGCTCAGCTATTCTCGCTTCCCTTGCGATAAATAATCTTGAAGTTAAATTCACTTAAGAATTCCAACCAACAGATTTATCTCTTGTTCAGATCTTTTGTAGTTGTGAAGGTTGTTAGGTTTTTATGATCTGTGTAGACTTTAACTTGGTAGGATGCGCTACTTAAGTAATGTTTCTATTCTCGAAATGCTTTGATGATTGCTATAAGCTTTTTGTTATGTATGGGGTAGTTGAGCTTAGGTCCGTGGAGTTTCTTAGAATAGAAGGCTACCGGGTGTAGTTTTTCTTTTTTTCTTTGTTCTAGGACGCCGCTGAGGGCGTAGTCTGAGGCATTAGTTTCCACTTTGAATTGTAGTTCTGGGTTGGGTGTTGCCAGAACTGGTTCTTTAAGCATTTGTTGTTTAAGTTTCTTATAAGCCTCTTTATGTTTTGTTTCCCACTTCCACTCATTGTTCTTCTTTGTGAGGTCTGTGAGTGGTCTTGCGATTTCTCTAAAACTGCGTATAAACCGTCGGTAGTAGTTAACAAATCTAAGCAGAGCTTGTACTTCCTTGACGTTTGTTGGCCTTGGCCAGTCTTGGATAGTATCTAACTTGGTCTGATCTATCTTAACCTCTCCAGAATATATTTTGTAGCCTAGGAATTTAATATGTTATATGTGGAACTCGCATTTTTCGGGTTCTACGAGTGTGTTGTTATCCTGGAGTGTCTGAAGTACTTGGTGTATATGCTTTCTGTGTTCTTCTAGGGTGTTTGAGAAGATGAGGATATTATTAAGGTATACCACAATGAAGACGTCGAGGTATTCTCGCAACACATGATTGATAAATTCCTGGAAGATTGCAGGTGTGTTGGTGAGTCCAAATGGCATAACAAGGTACTCGAAAAGTCCTTCTCTTATTCTGAAAGCGGTTTTCTATTCTTCACCTTTCTTTATCCTGATAAGGTTGTAGGCTCCCTTGAGGTCCAACGCGGTGAACTATTAGGCCGTGCCTAGTTTATCGCGTAGTTCCTCAATTAGAAGTAGTGGATATCAGTTCTTTATTATAATATCGTTAAGTTGCCAAAAATCCACGCACATTCGCTGTTTTCCGTTTTTCTTAGGAACGAACAGGATAGAATATCCTGCTAGTGATTTCGATGGTCGTATGTATCCTTTAGCTAAGTTCTCTTTAAGGTATTCTTTTAAAGCTTGCTGCTTATCTAGGCTAAGTGCATAAACCTTATAGAACTTAGGTTCCATGCTGGGCTTCAGGGGAATCTTATAGTCCCATCAGCTATGCTTCAGCAGTCCTGTTTTTAGTTTCCTACTGAATAGGTCGCGGTATTTTCAGTATTTCTAGGAAATCTAGGTTAAGTCCGCTAGCGGTTTGTTAAGGCCTTCTTCCTTTAACGCTGTATTAGATCCGTATGCGGCGGCAATCTGCTGGCTTCGCAGTGACTGGTCTCTTCCTAGTGTATCCCACTGGAATTGGCCTGTTTTCCAGTTTACTCGTGGATTGCTCGCCCGCAACTAGGGTATCCCTAATATTATATCATGTGAGATTCCAGTAACGTCTAGAGTAATGCGCTTATGTCTTTAATTGGTAAAAGAAACCAGAAGTTGCGCTACTTTGTGATTTATACACCTATTATCGTAACCTATAAGGCTTCCATTAACTGTTTTAAGTAGGTAGGGCTTATCCTTCCTAATGTAGTTTAAGCGAAGTTAGTTAATAAGTTCCAGCGAGATAAAATTACCTTGCGCTCTGCTGTTAATTATTGCTTAGACCGTTGTACCTTAAATATATATAGTGATAAAGAACTATTAATTTAGTCCGGCTTCTGTTGCTTTAAGAGTTCTTTCTTTTTCACTAGGTAGGCGCTCTCTTTCCTCTATCTAGTGCGTCCGTTTTCTGTATGTTCAGGGTGTTGTGGTGGTGGTGTGGTCCTATTATAGAAGTCCCTCAGTTCGTCCATTAGATCGTTGACCCATTCACGTTATTTCTGTAGAGTTATTCTGTTGTCCTTGCACCATTCTTTAATTCTTCTTCAGTTTGCCAGGAGGTAGTTGTCTTCGTTTATGAAGTATCGTAGTAGGTACAGGAGGTTTAGTTAGAGCCACCTATAGCTCCTTCAGGGCGTGTTAGGCTGTGTCAGCTCTCCTTTATGTACAATGTCTGGGTTGCACACCACATGCTACCCCTCGCTAAAACTGTTATCGACGAAAGGTTGAATGCGTACCCAACCTACTGTTTTATAATCCCGTAATGGTGAATCAATTATTACGTTGTTTGGCCTTCTTAGGAACAGCCTGACTTGTGATTTTTCTGGGAAATAGATTTAGCAGCAGTATAAGAAATACTGGATCTATGAAACGGTTAAGTGGAATTGTGCTCTGGGGAGCATATCCTCGTGCTCCCTGACCCTCTGATTACGGGTGTAGTCTCCTAGGACGAGACTATCGCGTACTAGTGAGGTTTCTTCTTTGTAGCTTATTGTAATAATGCCCTTCACCAGTAGACATGTCTATCTGATCCCTGCTTCGCCCGCTTGTTGGAAATAGTTAAACACTAATATGTACAACCTGGCTGTTCTGTAGTATTGTTGGTGTTAGCACAGTAGAATTTCACTATCCTCTTCGTCTGTTATATACTCTAATACTTCTTCTCCCCTTAGAGGTGTTTAGTTCAGGCTGCCCATTGTACCTATGTAGGGCGTTACTTTATACGGTAACTGTGCATAGCCTAATTATGCGATAGGTCCTATTACTTTAGGTCTTAGGGTTAGGGGTTAGTGTAGTTGTGGTTTCTAAGAGCGCGGTTGTTGTGCGGGTTTGTGGATTACCAGCTAGTTCTCTGTTACTTCACCGGGCGCTAGACTATAGCGCCTTAGCTCCTAAAGCCTCCTTTCTGGCGGATTTCCTTGTTTCACTTCCTGGATTTTTCTTTCTAGCAGAGGTTTCCAGTTTTTATTCTTCTTCAGGGCCTTGCACTTGTTTGCGTAATGCTTTTTCTTTCCGCAGTTATAGTATTTGCCCTTAGGCTTGCTATCCCGTTAAGCTGCATCTAGCTTTATAGGTTTACTATGGGTAGTACTGCTGTGTGCGGTTGACCTGTATGGTTAACGCTTAGGTTAGCTGGTGTTAGCCTAGTAGTAGCTTACGTAGTAGCCTCTACCTTTCTTCTCTAATTGTCTTTTATAATTTAGGTTATTAATATTAATAGCTATCTCTGTGTACTTTTTAATAGTTTTAGGCTGTTCTTTCTTAAAGAGTTTATTCTTCACATTATCCCGCAGTCTGCTGTAGTAGGCGTTGATGAGTGCGTTCTTACCGTAGTGCGGTGGGAGTTTAGCAATAATTTAGTAAAAATCCCAAGTGTACCTAGCAGCTAACCTAACTTATTTAAGGTTGCGCAAGCGTTGTTCGGCTGCTTATTATTTATCTGGGTTGCTAAAGGTAGTTTTGAGTTTTCTTATAAAGTTCAGAAGGCTTTGGAATAGTTCTGTAGTTTTAGGGCGTTGCACCCTGTTTTTAGGTGAAAGGTAGTTGCGTAGGTAGGGTTCCCAGAACTCTGCTGCTTACCCAGTTAGAAGTTCTTCTACCGTAAGTACTTTCTTATATTTAGATAGGATCTGGGAGATATATATGTAGGCTGTAGCTTAGGTGATGAATGTCTGTACATCTCTGTGGATGCTATTGTATGGTTTAGGCTGTGGGATTGTAGGTTTAACTGTAGGTACTTTGTGCTTATTCTCAGCATCATCTATGCGTTCTTTTAACGCTTTAATCTTCTTTAAAAGTTTATCAATATACTCCTAGGGGTTCTAAGTAGACCTGCTAGCGGTAGATAACTTATTGCCTGCTATACTGTACTGCTAGTAGCTTTTTAAAGAGTGACTTACTAAAGCAGGAGCGTTTAAAATGTAATAACCGGTCTTACTTGGTAAGGCAAGTTGTAAGTTTCTGTTCTAGGGTAAGTCAGGCAATAACTTAAACTAATAGATAATTAGTTAAGCAGTAATAGAATAAGATAAGTTGTTAAGAAGCTTTAAAGACTTCATACTTAATTGTGATAGAATGCTTAGATTAAACGCTGAGGAACTGAATCCTTATTGTTAGTAGTAATAGCTATTTTTTATATACTTTAGATCCCTCTTTACTATTTTATAGCTTACTGTGCACCGGTAATCTATTTCCTAGATTACTGTTAGGTGGTGATCTATTGGATTACCTCTCTGTTGTGATCCCTTCCGGTCACGTGACTTTGCATGTGTCCTTGATCTTGGTCTGTCTACCTGCAGTGCGTCTGTGGTGTCATACCCCGTGCGGCCCATCCTGTAGACCATGTCAGTTGGTTTGTAACAGTCGCGGGTCGCTTGCTCCAGGTTAGGTCTAGATAAACAACATGGCGGAAGTCCAAGTTGACTCAGCTTCGCCCATAATACATTCTGGCGAGTTGGTCAGCAAGCCATCTTCATCGATTTCATTATCATAACAACCAAGTGGATAGCAGCTTGACAAATTAAATTAGGTTCATCTGATATACACAAAACATGTTGTGAGGTGCATATGTAGTAAAAGCAACCGGTAACCTTCATGGCAGTAAATGTGCCAGGAGGCTGGCGTTCGATTCACATGTGTCTGATTCCCGTCAAAAAGGAATTACTACAGGGCAGTCACATAAATATTGAAGACAAGCTGCTTGGATAAAGTGCGTGTCAGATGTATTCACGACCATCGTCTAAAGGACAATTGTCACGTGAGATGCACCATCTGCACTTATTCGGATACCGTAGACAGGAGGCATGGTTGAGATCATGTGATAAGGAGTCGCCGAGGAAGCAGCTCAGCCCCGTGCATCACCTCCTTGCTTCCATCTCCTCGCTTCCATCTGATCCGTGACATCAAACGTCCAGTTAGTCCAGCGTCAGCGTCAGTGTCTGTGCAGGCCGGCAGCCAGCATGAGCATAGCGAGATTCGTGGAGGAGGCGCGTGTTTCAGATGCGACCGGGCCCGACTTTGGCAGCTTGCGATTGGCCATTGGGTGCTTCGAGGAGGAGGCTGTGGAGGCCCCAAGGCGAGTGAACCCCTGATGCAGATCCGGCAGGCCTCCCTCTCTCTCTCTGCAGCCTGCACTGGTGAGCTCACAGCCCATAAAGTAAGGCCAATGCAAGGCCGACGATCGATTGCACATCATCAATGATCTGATGTGCTCGTCTGACCATGCACTTCTAGCTGTATCATCATATCTACCGATGCGAAGGCGCCCAAGTCTAGCATGACGATAAGCAGCATTTCTCAACGTCCCGTACCAGACAAACCCCCATCAACTCAAGACATGCCATCATGCTGCCGAAAACACCTCCACGCGCCGGAATCTTGTCTCATCATCGCCCATTCACACCATCCATTCCAGCCGTTCGGGTACCCGCCGCATCAACGGTCCCACGCTTGTCCGACCTAGGCTGGCCTGTCTGCAAGGGTCCATCCTCCGTCACTTTTACCCCTGGCAGTCACTGTAGTGCAGTGCCCCCCTTGCTCCCGAATATGCCTCGATGCTGGAGTTGAAGCAGCAATACGAGGTTCACTGCAGCTGCAGCACGAGCGAGCCGCTCATGATTTAGGGGCTCGAGATTTTTCTTTTCACGGGATCGATGATAAGGAAAGAGACGATGAATTCCAGGGACCTCGGGTAAAGTAGCTCATAGCACCAGACGCGGTGTGCTGCATTCCAGCTCCTTTACATACGTCGTCTCGCGTATACAGCGACCCCAACAACTGCAGCTGCTATTCCTGCCTGCGACGACGGATATGTGTCGTATCAAGTCCAAGGTGTAGTATCCTCCGTCATGCCTTTCAACTTCAAACCCTTGCCAATTCCTTCTGCCAGCCGCTTCCACGAATGAACAATATCCTCATTGTCCAGGGGTCCCCTGCTTGCCGCTTCCTCCAGCAAGGTTGCCAGCAGCGGCCTCCCCAGTAGCCCCCAACAGCGTCAACGGCTGTCCACGGAGGTGGCAGAGTCTGCTGGTGCATAATTCTGTGGAAACGCCCTAGTGATCTGAGAATAACACTCGCTGTCGATCGTCTTGTCTACTCCACGGATTCCACGAGATGGGTCATCTTGGAATTCCTGGAGGCGTCTTGGCTGCTGTAGAAATGTGCCATCCATGCCACTGCCACTGCCACTGCCACTGCCGCTACCGCTGTCAGTGCTTACTGCTGCCCCTGAGGGAGCACATGAAGCACTGAAACGGTCTCTATCCCCCAATTACAGTCAGTGGTCTAAGCTTGCTGGAGCTCCCGCCGTCCCCACTGTCTCTTCAGGAACCCGGCCCTAATCCGAGCCCCTAACGGAATAACTCACAGCGCTGCCGCCAGCCATCGTCAGGCATCCTCTTCCTCCTGTAGGCCTGCCTCCAAGCCCGTAGCCGGCGTGTCTCGGTGCCGTCACACCTTCCAAAGTCTCTCCTCCTCCATCGACTCTCTCATCACCACCTTCGCTTCCGCTCCTCCTCCTCTCGCTTCTCTCCTCTCTCTCTCTTTTCTCTCTCCCCAGCATCGTTGCCCTGTCACTCCTTTCCAGGCCGATTCGTCTCCAGTCCTTCATTCAATTCGTTCTTTTTTGCCGGGTTTCTATTCAACTTTCAATCTGCTTTCTTGGGCTCGCTCGCCGCACACACCTCGTGTCACTCACACCATTTCGATTCGCCCATCACTTCTCAGCTGAGGCCGTACATATCCCCTGCGCGACCCTCCATACAGCAACCACAAAATACCCGGATTCTGACAAACGCCTCGTAACAACCTTGTGGCTGCCCAGCTACTCACCTCGTATTCTCCGGTCCTGGTTCCGCGAACTCTCAACCCAGCTTCGATTCTCCAGCTATCTTTAGCTCGGTATACCAGCTTGATCGTCTCAACTGCTTCACTCTCAACTCCACTTGACAACACTCTTCAATACACCAGAACATCAAACTCTCGCAAACTTCCGACAAACAAACACAAAATGCGTAGCATTCTTTCGGCCTTCATCGCCGTCGGAGCGTTGCAGGCTCTGACGGTCACTGCTCAGGATCCTGCCTGTCTGGTACGTATATATCCCCGTCATACTTGTGACCAAACCATTCGTTACCAACCCAAGGTACTGACTCATACTTGCTAGGCAAACTGCTCTTCCCAAGTCCGCGCTGAGTTCACTGGATTTGGCTGCACAGCCGCTGATGAGGCGGGATGTCTCTGCACAAAGAGCGACTTCAAGTCCGGCGTCAAGGACTGTGCCGCGGCCTGTGGTTCTAACGAAGGCGACGTCGACAGCTTCCTCAATGAGGGTTTCTGTCTCGGTACGGCCAAACGCTTTGTATCATACACCAATCCAGTATACTGACTTGAATAGGCCAAGCTCCGCCCGCCGCTGAAGAGCCCAGCTCCGCACCAGCCCCCGAGGCCTCTGCCACGGACGGCCAGCCACCAGAGGCCACTTCTGCAGCACCAGAGTCCTCAGCCGCCGAAGAGCCCACCTCTGTCGTCGTCGACCAGCAACCTACCGAGACACCTGCGCCAGAAACCACAGAGGAGGTTGCTCCTGAGTCAACGACTGAGGTCCTTCCCGCAGAGACTACCGCTGCTGTCGAGACTACGTCTGCGGCCGCAGAGACCGTGAGTGCCATACTTGTAGCTACTTGAATCTCCTCATGCTAACCTTGCGCAGGAACCCTCTACTACTTTCTCCACCAAGACTTCCGCAGCTGCAGGTACCGGACAGACGTCTGGTGCTGACCAAGATGAGAAGGACGAAGACGGCAAGGATGATGATGACAAGGACGAAGGCCTCTCCCAAGCGGCCGTGATCGGTATTGGCGTTGGTGTCGGTGCTGCTGGTCTCGCTGCCATCGGTGTGCTCATCTGGTTCCTCCTTCGCAAGCGCACTAAGAAGGACTCCCGGCCTTTCATCGAGATCTCCAAGCCAATGCCTGCCGATGGCGCTGGGGACTACACCGGTCGGCGCGACCCCTTCGCCGAGAAGCGAGGCGATGTGTTTGAGATGCGAACCAACCGCTACGAGGACATGATGCCGCGACAAGAACCCCGGACCGCGGTGTAAGATGGAGAGGAAGCGTAGATTGGCGTTTAAATGTTTTCCAAGGCAGCGGGTCGGTGGCGTGATTTTTTCTTATTCGTCTTGACTGCAGCCTTTGGCAGCCGCGCTGCTTGCGATTCTCCTGCGTCTCGTTTCATGCGTTTGCATTTGAAGCAATAGGGATGTGACATCTTACGGGCGGATGGCATGGAAGACGGTCTTACCGACGGCGATGGACCGAAGCTGTCCGAGCATACCAATATGAACTCAGAATTCAGATGTCGACTCTTTGTCTGTGAACAACCTTGAGCCTCGTGCATGATCCCCCACGGCCCGTTCAACCCTTCCTTCCGCTTGCCTCATCTGCCGCATGCGTGGACTTACTAGAGCAGAGGTTACGTAGGTGGTCGTGTGGAGGTTATGATGTACAAAGTTTACATTTTGCAGTCAATCTGCTATATGCTCTATCGAATGGCCATGATGTCAGCCTTCTGGAAAGACAGGAGATTCACCATCTCTGTCGTCCCCTTGGTTCTATATGATACACTTTTGTTGACAAGTAGGAGACCCATATGCCTGGTCTGTATCTACCATGAGTAGTAAGGGCGCTGTCCGTGAACGGCACGCTTGGGGTGGTGCACCCAAGGACCCTCTGCGTCCTTCTTGGCCTGGCGCTCGTCGTACTGGCGAATCCTGGTCTTCTCCTCCTTGAGAACGACGGTGAGACCTAGAAAACGGATTGTGTTAGATCAACCAGCCTTGGCTGTGGACGGTGGTTCGCAATTGACTTACTCGTCTTGGGGTGCCTGATGACACCCATCCTTCCTCGACCCTTGTAGTCAACCTCCTTGCCGAGCCACTCTCCCCGTCCGACCCACGACTCGGCGACGTACATCTTGGTCGGATCCGTGACCTCGAGCCACTTGCCGTCCTTCGTCTTGATCTTTGTCGGCTTCGCATTCCGCTTGGAGACCTCCCCATTCGCCACGCCCAGCCCCATACCACGCTGCGCAATCGCCAGGTCCCTCGCCTCCTCGAGATGGTACTTGACCTCGGCCGCAAACTTCTTCTTGGACCACTGCATCTGCGCAATGGCGTCGTCGACGTTCTTCCCCGCGACTTGCCTCGCCAGCATGACGAGCTTCTTTGTCGAGGTCGGCATCCAGTCTGACTTGTGCGTCATTGTCCGCTCCGTCATGGCGATGCGCTCCTCGCGTGTGAGGTGCCCGCCCTTGCGGACCATCTGGATGATCTTCTTGCGCTGCCAGCGCACGCGGCTCCGCGGGTCCGGGTCCGTGACGAGGGCGGTGTTCGCGCGCGTCTTGTGCTCGGACGACTGGCCCGTCTCGACGATATTGTCGTCGTCTTTCTTGAGGTTGGTCTCGATCTCGTCGGAGAAGATGTTGGAAGGGTCTGAGGCGGAGGATGTGGAGGAGGCGGTGGCGGCATCGTTTGCTGCTTTTTGCTGTGCGATGTAGGCTTTACGCTGTTTAGGGTCGTTGAGGTCGGCGCCGAGGGAGCGGTCGGCGGGGGATTGGGAGTCGGTAGAGGAATTGGAGTTTTTGCCCCAGCCCTTGAAGACGTTGACGGACCATTTGGAGCGGTTTTGCTGGGAGGGGAGAAAGGGTGCGGATGTAGGGGCGGCGTAGGAGGAAGGTGTTGGCGCTGGAAGACGAGAAAGCTGTCAGTGGTGATCTTCAATGGGTGACGAATTGCTATTTGAGGGGAGAAGATGTACCTGATAGTCCCAGCCGCCGGGCGGCTAGGCGTAAACTCATGGCGGGCAGAGTTCGGACGCGTGTTATGCTTCCGAAACTCGAATGATGGATGGGCCAGCAATAAAATCATGGAAGAAGTCCCAGGGACCAGCATCAAGATGGGAAGGCCAGGAACAGCCGTAGTTTTGCCGAAGTCGTCGTGTAGGGTAGCTCGGAGTAGAGTCACGTGATGGCGCCATGGAGACAATCGGACCATCTTCGTCTGCCTCTTCCTCCTCGGCTGCAGCAAATCCACGCCACGCCATTGGAAACCTCACTCAACCCACTCCCAACCGACCACAGTCCCTCACCAACACCCGACCCGATCTTCGCAATGGCTGCTGCTATCACCCCCATCACCGGCGTATGTACCTTCCACCCGAGACCATGAGTCAATTGCGGCCCGGAGGAGAGATTGGAGCTCGAAGGACGAGAACGGCTTGGGCGGATGGGATCCATTCGGACGAGCTGCAGAGTGCTGACTGTGATGGGAAACAGATGCTTCGCCGCCGCCTGGTCCTTGACCTCGGCATTGGCTTTGGTGAGTTCTGATTGTGCCTCTGTTCATTCAGCTTGGAGCTGTGCTAATGACGAGATAGGTATTGGCTTTGCCATGGCCAACTGGTACTGGTACGTCATGCAATGAACCGACTCTAAGAATCGGACTCGACGAGAATCACGACGACGCATGAACGGCAGTCTAACAAACTATAGGTACGGCTTCCACCTTCCTCGCACCAACGCCCGCGACAACTTCTACACCAAGCTCGAGGCCAAGCGCGCCGAGGAGGCCAAGGAGTAAAAGAGCTCTCTCTTATCTCTCGCTGCGAAAAGAAAAACAAGCCGAAGAATCCCTATACCACACACACAATGATAGACCTGGTTTCCGGATGACAGGCTCGCGGGATGTCGCCTGCTGTACAAACTGGGCCTCGAAACTGGAGCTGGTGAAGATTATTCTTTTTCCATTTGTTGCATGCATAGACGGACGGTGGCAGGAATCGAGGAGGATGAAGGAGAATTGATAAGCATGGCCGCAGGGTCGTGTGTACAGTAGCTGTGTGGGAGGCAATCGAATCATTATCACAAGATGTGTTGGTGAAGTGTACAAAGGGCACGGCTATTGTATTATGGCCCTGTTCGTGGCGCTGATGGCTTGGTGAGCTTCTTGCGTGACTGGCTGAATGTCTTCGATGAACGTCCTGCCTATTGCATAATGCGCGCTCAGGCGACCTCCGCTGCATGCCCAACTTTGTCCTTATATGCGCATGCTACCGCGCGATCAGATCCTGGGTGAGCTCTAATGTTGAGCGTAACGGGAGCTTGCCTTGCCTCGAATCCTCCACGAGATGACCTATCAGAGTCATCTGAGTGCAATGCGTCTTGACAAGCATCGTAGAACGCATTAGCGGGACTCCGGACGGAGTCTGGTAGATGGAGCTTGGCCTGCTATTGAAGGCGTGCTGCAGGCGTGGCTATATATCGAGACGTAGCCTGTGCGCGATCTTGATTGGGGGTCATCTACCAGATGAAAAGACTGTGATCGTTCCGTGTATCTTTGTCTCGAATGATCATGGCCCTTTTGTAGTGGTGGTGGGTTTATCTTTGGTTGCCGTAGCTGGGCCCTGCCATGAAGTCGTCTCGACCATGAACGAACCCTTTGCATCTTGACATCTGCCTGCTGTCAGCAAGACACACTCCCATAATCCATTTCCCATCACTTTTCCCATCAACAAAGTCCTTTGACGGAGTGAATTCCTTCGTCGTCGCAGCCTCAGGTCAATCATCTACTCACCTCCGAAAGTAGCGCGGCACCGGAAAACACGTCACCGGCCGATCCGCAGGCGCATCGCCCTCGACCGTGCAACTCCACTGCATCATCTCGAGCAGCTCGCAGGCCGACAGATCAATCTTCCCCGAGGACGCTGGAGACGTGTCGACGGGTTTGCGACGTTTGCCCTCGGCGTTGAACTGGATGCGATCCGGCAGCTCGGAGGCTGTGAAGAGGCTGGTTGGTGGTGCCATTGACGACGACGACGAAGACGACGACACTTTGCTGGAATTAACGACGAGGGATTCGACAGAGTGAGAGGAGTGAGTGGAAGATGGATGCGGCGGTTGGGAATCGCGTGCTGGGAGAAGTTCAGGAGGTGACGTTGGAAGAGGTACGTTCGCAGGTGCTGGTGATGCTGAAGTCGTGGTGGATTGGCCTTCACTGCCTGTAGCCTAAGGCTTGATCACCATCCGTCCCAAGTCCACCACATGATGCCATCACCACTCTGATGCACATGTCAGCACACTCTATGGGCATCAGTAGGTTTCATCAGATGGTGGCTGGAAAGATCTTGGGCATTTGACCTTAAATCTGATAACTGCCGATGCATATCGTGCCTGGCCAAGGATCTGGTGATGAGCATCGCTTCCAACCTCACTCCCTTCACACTCATCAGTCACGACTCAATGTTATCAGATAGTTACTAACCAATCGCTAGATCCTCTCCGAGCTGCGAACAACCGTTCAAGCTTCCACCACAGGTCCTACCCGCTACAAACTCACCCACATCCCTGAACTCGACGACATCCAAGCCCGTCACCACCACTCCACCAAATCCTCCAACCTCTCCATCTCCGGCCGTCACCTGCCACTACTTTACCATCTCCTCTCTCATCTTCTCTCCCCTCCCCACAACTACACGCTGCTCCTCATCGACATCGACGGCCGCTTCGATCCAACCCGCCTTACCTGCTCTCCCCCCTCCCTCCGCCACCTCTACATCCAGCGTCCCGCCCGAAGCGCCGTTGGCGCATCATCAGAACGCGTGAGAAGCGTCGTAGCGGATGCCGAGGAGTTTATGCTGCACGGCGAGGGGTCGGCGCAGAGTAGAGGGAGGGAGTGGTGGGGTACGGTTGTCGTCGGGGCAGTGGTCTCGGGAGGAGGAGGCGGAGGAGGAGGGGGAGGATTGCCGGCAGGAGATGTGGCGGCTGGGTGGAAGGGATGGTTGAAGGTGGAGAGGGAGGCTGTGGGAGGGTTCGCGATGGGGATGAGCTTGAGTGAGGCGAGGGAGAGGAGGGAGGAGAGGCAGAAGGTTGTGGATAACTCTGGATGGGCGGCCGAGTCGCCTTGGGGAGGATTTGTCTTTGACGGGGGATGACGGTGTTGATGAGTCGCTTGATATGGAACACAAGCCGCCAGTAACACGGTTCAATAGATGGGAAGGGACACAGCACCATCACCGACATAGAGGCGAGTCCCTCCCTCTGAGAGCAGAGAGACCAATTAGATGGGCACAGGTCCTCACGTCAGTATTGAGTCTGATGCCAGGCAGACAGCGTGAGAAGAAACCCTCAAGCAGTGACATTCTGACGCAGAAGACCAAGTCGCGCCCGAGTCTCCGAAGATCTTCATCATTAACCCACCGGCCGTTCACCGCCAGAGTATACCTTAGATCACGATACTGCCTCGTATACGCTCTAGCTCTCTCCTCATCTTCCCCCCGGGGATCGCTGCACTCCACACCCTGTTCCACGCCCTCAGTGTACGACCTGCATGGTGCAGAGGCCGCCTCTCAGACCCAAGCCTCAGTATCAATACTGCGAGTCATCTACTAGTAGTCCTGCCGACTTACCAAGGATCAAGGAGAAATAAGAGTTAAATCAAGTAAGTCGACGAGACGACTGACGTATGTAGCATCGCAACTCTCTTGCACGGCACAGGGGAGGACGGGGTGTATAGAGGAATAGAGACATTGGGATCTTCCACAAGTACTTCCTCTTAATCACCACGAGACGTTACATCCCTATCCTTCTTATCGGCAGTACAAAACCTGTTCGACAATAGGTGAGGGACTTTCTCTCATCGACAGGCCGTGAGAAGAGGTACTTCTGATCACTCAAACACCGGACTCCCTTCATCTCGGCTGGTCTTTCGGGCGCCCGCAAGGTCAAAGAGCCGTTCGGCATGAACCTTGTCTCCTCGGGCCTTCCATTACAGACAGTGTCGCCCGTGTATGCCCGAGATCATTCATGCAGCCAACCCTCATTGCCCGAGAGGTCTCCACATGGCCCATGGGGGAGGGGGCCCGGTCTCCGGTTTTGTTAAGGTGGTTGTGGTCGGGGGGACTGGATGGCAGGGAGGGGAGGACGGGGAGAGCGAGGTGTTGTGATTGTGATGTGGAATACTGTAGTCCGGACGTTGTGGAGGGATGTCAGCTTCTTTGGATGATTGATCACGTACACGCAGTATGCACAGAATGGAACCAAGTGTTGATCATGTTTCTTTATTCAGGCCCATGCCTCTATCTGGTGATGTGATGCCCATCAGGGTATAAAGAATTGTGTGGTTGCATCAAAAGGAGACAGTGTATGTCTAGTTCATGCTGCTAGCCCATCTGTCTATATCCGTCACGTCGTCATTCTATTGCTGCCTCCGCAGGTCTTGCCCAGCAGGAGCGCAGATGCCATCGCAGTCTCTTGTCAATCCAAGGTCCCGCGAGTGGGAGGGAAGAGAGATGTTTGTGAAAGGAAAGAAAATGCAGAAACGCCAAATGTCGTAATCGAATGGAAGGAAGAAACCGAGCTCCCTAATGATGAACAGAATCGAAGTAAAATGTAGGCAGAAGGAAGTGTGGAAAGTGCTTAAGCAACGGTCTGATCGTTGAGATCCATGATCTCGACCTGCTTCTCAACACCAAGCTCAGGCTTGACAGGAGCCTGAGCGGTGGGCTTGCGACCGCGCATCTCCATCTCGCGACGGATACCGTGGTTGACAGCGTCGAGAACGTTGGGAACAGTGACACGAGGTTTGTAGGCAGGCTCGGTGCCGGGCTGGTAAACACCAGTCTCGACGAGGATGCTGTACCAGTCGTTCTCAGCCTTCTCGTTGACGGCGTTGGTGCCGCGGATGTCACTCTCGGGAGTGTCGCCAACGAAGTAGACAGTCTTGGGCGGGGCGACGAGGCCGTGCTCAGTCTTGCGCCACTGACCCATCAGACGGGACGCGAACTCGAAAGTGGAAACCTGGGGCTTGCCGAAAGCGTGGGTGTTGAGCTTGCCCTTGCCGCCAGTCAGATCCTTGAAGGTGATCTCGAACATGCGGCGGAGAGCACCCATGCCGAGGCGGACGTGCTCGTGAGCAGCGGACCAGACGACGTCGTTGTGGGAGAAGTAGACGGGAGGTCCCTGGTCGAAAGTCTCGCAGCGGGTGCCGAGCTTGCCACCCTGAGACATGGCGAGGTCGAGCATGATCTGGATGTCACCAGCCCAGTCGCGGGAGTCGGCGAAGACGAAGACGGCGTCGATGGTGACGTCGCTGAAGTCGCGGGTGCGGGAGTTCTTGAGCTCCTCCTCAGTGAGCTTGCGGAAGGGAGTGGTGGCAGCGTCGTGCTTGATGATGTCGCCAGGAGTGACAACATCCTTGAAGCCGTAGCCCTCGGCAACAAGACGGCACTTCTCACCCTCACCGCCAATGACGAGGACGGTGCCGTAAGTCTCGGCCATCTCACGCATGGGAGTGTGACCGCAGATGAATTGGCCGGGCTTGATGTCGACCTCGAGCTGCTTGGAGAGGTCGTTGCAGCGCTCCTCCTCAGTCTTACCACCACCGTTGGTGAGGAAGATGTGGGGGACGTTGACACCGTACTCGTTCTCACCGTTGAGAACCTTCATGGCCTGGATAGCCTCGGGAATGGCGCGGCCACCGCGGACGAGGACACCATCGATATCGAAGGCGAAGACGAATCGATCGGCAACCGTGAGATCCAGCGGGGGTGAGACTGGAGACTGAGCGCCACTCGAGATGGTTGATGCTGAGGAGTTGCGAGAGCTGAGGTCGGGAGAAGAGGGAGCGGAGGAAGGGGCGGAGTCGCTCAAGGCCATGACCTTGGCGATCTGGCCCTTTGCTTCGATGACATTGTCGTAGAACTTGGTGGCAGTGTTTTGCCTCTTGGGGACTTCTCCGGCAGGCATGATGAAGGAGGTTGTGGGATGTGAAGGTCGGAAAGTGTTGTTATGGTAGCGCGGGTGCAATGATGCTCCCGCTGAGTTGAGGTTGTGAGGGTTGATTGATCTGGTTGTTGATATGAGACGAAAGACGAGATGTCTTAAGTGAGATAGGTTGATATGGATGGTCGATTTATAGGATGGATAGGAAGAGATAGATGATGGATCAGGATGAAAAGCTACCGTGAAGAACGGTGGGAGTCAAGAGGTTCTTATACAATCCCTCTCGGAAGTTGAGTCAATAAGCTCAGCATCAACAAGGTACATAGATACAGACCAGAACAGTGATCCATCCTACGTAGCAGCCGATGACTGCACGGACTGCGAGGGCGTGAGGCCATCAAAGCTGGTGGCCGAATGATTCCGCATAAGCAGTCAAAGTCGTTCTGATGTGCCCACAATGACCGTCATGTAGCCACTGGGCGTCTTTAGAGAAGGCTCTGTCATGGGCCGGCGTGGTTTCGTCCATGGCATCATGCTCGAATCTTCCTTGGCGCACGCGCCCGTAACACCGAGAGTGTGCCGTAGACAGTAGGCAGAAGTTGGTACCTACGTGCAGCACAGGCGCGCTGGCCTCGCCCGTAGCATCCCGAGTCATTCCATAAACCGATACGGATACCCGCCGTGGCGATGATTGTGGGTAGTGGTCGAGGGATATCCACCACGGCGCTGTGATGGATCCGCACGGTGGAGGCGCCGATAAAAGTCTCTCTAGTCAGGCTGGCTGGCCTTGTTTCGGCAGTACCTGGAAACGCCGGCGGAGACAAGGGAGAAACGAGGTATTTTCGTAGCAGCGCCGTGCGTACGGTTCGTCATTCCTCCTGCCCAGGGCACGTCAGGGAGCATGGCTTGGCGGAGCCTCAGTGCGGGAGGCTTTTCGAGAAGCTGAGGCTATGACGGCGCTGGATTGCGCGAGGACGGATTTGGAACTTGTACAGTATCGTCTCGGTTCTTACAGGGACATGGGTCAGCGAGGCTTTTTACGCTTGAGGATTGAATGCGGAGGATGAGACGACGAGCTGTTTCTTGCGACCAACCTCGAAACTCTGGGTGCCGTATTATCGCGCGGCCGATCCCGAATCACAAACCAGCACAAAGGACGACTGGTGCCAGACAGTCCCGAGATGCAGCGAGCGTCAATGACCACGTCCTCGTAGATAGCAGTCGAGCCATCACCATCATCACCGCTGGAGAGTAACTGCCACCGGCACGACTAGCCGTGGAGCCCCTGTAACGGGATGAGGAAAGGCCTGTTGTCCTGGAGAGGGTGTGTATATCGTTTCGGTATTGGGGGCCATCGACGGGGGCGCCATCCATCGATTGCAGGCGATGATCACATCCTGTTGTGCCTACTGTTTTCGTTTGACAGCTCGCTTTCCCTCGATTCTCGAATATCCCAATTTTTTGGCTTTAGCAAGCGGCCGTAGCAGCCTGCAATTGCATCTGTCATATCACTGAGGCCTAAGGCACCAGCGAAAATTCGTTCGTTCTTGCCTGATTGCACCGATCCATGCCTCCGAACGGTGATCCCGAAGCGGAAATAGTAGGAGACCGTACAAAGAGGATGCGGAACCGTGCACGTCACCACCGTCTGAATTTTCGTTTGTACCGTTACGGACGGTGCGTTCGCCCTCTGCCTCTCCTCGGCCTCTACACCGCGAGCACTGCACTGGGCTCAGACCCAAAATCTCATGTCACTCATCCTAGCAAACTCAAGCGGCGGCAGGCATGCTGATGCAAGCCGCTGCATGCCCCCTGCAAGCCACTGCATGATCCGTCCCCCCTCCTCATCCCTCAAGGTGTGGTCCCTGACCCTGAGGCTATTACTGCCCACCACCACCACCATCTTGGCCTCAAGTCTTTATGCATGCTGCGGCTCTGGGTCCGCCCATTCGGACTGGTCGCGAATCACACCCTAGGATTCGAGCCCACCGCGATGATAGGATCAAGGTGGCTGCGACTCTCTGCCCGGCAAAAAGCCCTTGGCATATGTACTGTGATGGAGGAGGAGCAGCTCGGTCATCATCGCTGGCCAGCACGGCCCGTCCAGCAATGGCCAGCGCAAGGGTCAAGACGAAGCAGAGAGGCGGCACTGCGGCTACTGTATGCCGCTCTTATCTATGCTCTATGCTGATAGCACTGGATTGACATGTGAAGCGCAGCAGGTGTGGAGGGGTAATCGGTAAGGCATGTGTTTGAAACTCTCGGTGTGCTTGGGAGCAGCAGCACGTTGACGTCGCTGATCTCAAGGGTATCACAACAGACAGGACCCTGCGACCTGAGAACCAGCGGGGGAGGGGGGGTCGAGGCAGGCTGAACGACGACACCGACGTGATAGCCTTATCAACCGATGACGACAGTGATGCGGTGAAACGAGACCAAGGCTCGATTCCACCGATCCCATTCCCATGTTAGCGCCAAAGGCATGAGCGAGCTATCACAACGCCAACACCTCCTATCCCCAGTGTTTTTGTGGAAGCAGCTTAGCATCGGCCTTGACCAGAAAGGCCACAGTATCATCGCGCTGTCTGAGAGGGCGACCCGCTCGACACGATGCATGGCTCCTGACTCGAAGACTGTCGTGTCGTTGTATCAACAGGTGTCATCGTCCACTTCATATCGCTGCACGAAGAGAAGATCAGCAAAGCCATTCGCACAGCAATCATAACACCAAAACAACGGTTGCAGATCACCCTCAGCTACGGGAAAAGCAGTACCGAGCATCCCCCGTATCCCAGCTGGAGTGCAACATGACTTGTGGGTTTCGTGTCGACCATGTGGATTTGTGAGGGGATATGATGTCTTGGCCTCGCACGGAAGCACGATCACGGATTGCTCAGTCGGGCAGGAGGAAGCTGTGTTTGCGATACATCATATGGCCGTCCAGGCCGAGGCATTGCAGGCCTTGAGTGTTGTTTCTGCGCACAGGCAATACTTTGAGTGTCGTGCGCTGAATGGACCGCAGGTGGCAGAGGCATCGATGCCGTAAAGACACCCGACGGTGCCTTCATCACCGTCTCCAATTCTCGTGGGTCAGCTTCCCCGGCTTCTCCAGTAATCCAGGAACGGTTGGATATCGTACATTGTGAAAATCGATCAGGCTGCGGGTATGCCATGGTCTCTATATCAACACGTCGCACACAAGTAGGCGTCAGAGGCCACGATTCTGGATTACACAGACTGATGCTGACTTGATGCCTATGTCTTTCTCGTTGAGTTTCAGCGCGTTGTTGAGACGCAGGCCAACGCCCAATCTACCACACCGTCTTGGACTGATTTTTTGACAGTTGATCAGAGTCTTCGCATGGAAGCTTACGGAAGTTTAGAAGACTACAAGCGATCGGATGACTGATTACGTCTCGATTCGACATCTACGGCTCTTGAGAACGAATCCCTACCGTCAGTCAAGTCGATGCAATGCTCGATACGGTGGAGTCTGAACGGGTTTTCATACGCTAAGCCAATCACGGAACCGTTATAGTCTGGTAGATACGCCGATGCCCCCTGAGTGGCTCCGAGGATCCCTCAGCCTTGATTGGGCGAAAACTTCCCCCTTCTTTTCTGGGACGTGGAGCGGAAAATGTCGATTCTCGACGTGACGTCATCTCCGCCCCGCCTTATCCGGACCGACGAAATCTCACGGCGGCCTCCTTCTCATCTCGCCGAATCAGATGCCCTGTCCAGGTCCGTGTCTGCATCCCAAGTCGACCGGCGTCTCCTCCGCCGGGGCTAATCAAGCTGACACCACATGCCTCCCTTGCAAAAAGGTATGAACGTACAACGGACCTTGGGCTTAGCCACCGCTCCGCCCCAGATGAGGTACCTGGAACGATGAATGCTAGGCCGATAGTGTCGCATGCTGATGGGGATTCATGGGAATTCTCGGTCCATGTCGGGCGAGAATGCCTTGGATCGATAAGTGACAGGCCCGAGACATCGAATACGGGTCGATCCTGATTTTGGCTTTGGTCTAATTAAGTTCCTCGATGACAGGTAGGTGATGGACGTATGATTGCGACGGTCTTCAGGATTAGGACTACATCTGATCTATTCCGCTGTCGTTCGGTAGCAGCCCGAGGAATGGTGGCGCTGTCTGGCATGTCCTCGCGATGCCTATTCGGGTTCGAACCACGTTTTCGAGACGTCAGGATCGTGCTTTGGGGTACCGACTCTACACCACAGTCCGTTCAAAGTGATTCATCATGCCACGGAGGCTAACCATGCCCAGTGACATCCGGGTCGCATACCCTTACGGGCTTGATGATGAGCTTGCGACGACCTGGGCGTCATTAACGGCACGGCGCATTCCTGGCCGCTGGTTTCCAGTACACTTGCATATGCATACCCGGGACCGGGATCTCATGTAGACCGGCAGGCAAACAGACTTTCGGCACGCTCCTTCGCCAAGTAGTGGAATCGCCAACATGACCGAGTTCGAACGGCCACCACGCACGGTTGTGACGGCGGTGCATGGCATGGATGTGATTGCTCTCCGAGTCTACAACTATCTGTCTGACGCGTTATTGTCGACCAGCGGTGAGACCTAGGATGCCACGAGGATGCATGCCACAGGCCCATATATGCATGCGAGTGCCGAAATGCGGGCGCAGTGACGTTGATCGCATCACGACATCATGAGACGACATGACTACGGTTACACTTGATGCATATTTTATCCATTTCGTCTGACGCTAAGCTGCGCAGAGGGTGTGGATGGCCTCAGGGCCAGCTGCGGTGTGTGTTATTGCAGGTTCACAAACAGCCCACCGTCCACGAGCAGCTGTGCACCGGTCACGTAGCCGCTGAGCTCTTCACATGCCAGAAATACGGCTGGCCCAGCCATGTCGCTGGGGTCGCCTGTCCTGCCCAGCGGGATCCGGCCTTCCATGTAGGTCCTCTTTGCGTCGTCTGCGAGGTCCTCCTCGTTGAGCTGCGTTCGAATAGTACCCGGTAGGAGGGCATTGCAACGGATACCGTGCTTGCCCAGTGCCACGGCGGTGCTCTGCATCAGGCTGGTGATACCGGCCTTTGTAGGCGTGTAGTGCGTTTGAAGTCCTCCACCGACGAGGGCGGAGATGGAGGAGACGCCGATGATGCTCCCTCCGGACGGCTCCTGATGGAGGGCCATTTGTCGGGCGGCAGCCTGGACTACATAGAAGGCGCCGTCGAGATTCGTCCTGACGGTCTTTGTCAGGAGATCTGGGGACAGGTCGAGGAATTCGGCAAAGGTGCATATGCCGGCATTAGAGACGCAAATGTCGAGACGGCCGGTAGACCCATGGTGGACGGCACGGGCGACGAGCTTTGTTGCCGTGTCTGGATCCCGGACATCGCCCTGCTCGTGGGCCAAGCGGCCGTTGCTCTCGGGGTCTTGCTTGTGGAGAGCCTCTGCCTCTGCGACAAGGGAGTCGAGATGGGGTTGATCGGTTGGGAGGCCGAGATGGTTGACGACGACGTTTGCGCCTTGTCGCAGGTAGGCTAGGCAGATGGCCCTGCCGATGCCAGTGGTTCCGCCGGTGATGATGGCAGACTTGCCGGTGAGCATGCCTTTGAGAGGCATGATGATGTCAGGGCTGGGGGAGGGGTGTAAAGCAGGCAAATGGGCGAGGGAGGTTCGGCTTGACTCCTCTTTGCAGGCTACGTTAGCTGTATGGGGCCAGCCGGTGTGGATTCGGTTGGCTGGCGTGAATGACTTGCAGGCAGGCAAGGGGTGAAGGGATGAGGAGATGTCGTGAAGGAGGATGACGATGTTTGATGTGAATTCGGTGTAGTGTTGAGGGGTGCTTTGGTAGAGCTGGTTTGGTGGTGGTGATGACGGTGATGGAGTCGTGCGTGGTGTTATGTAGGTGAGGCCGATGGTGACAGTCTTTGGCGATGGTGAGTGACGGTGGATGGAGATCGAGATGGCTCAGGTGTCTGCGGGTGCCTGATGACCCGTGTTTCCGCAGCTGAAGAAGTGAGTCTGCTTTGGAGGGTAGTGATGTCGTTGGTGAGGAGGAGGTGGAAGCCTCAGCAGAGAGGGTGACGATGGAGGGGAGAGGGGCAGTGAAAGGGGAGGAGGGTAGAGGCAGTCGAACAAACAGGCAACAAAGAAGTCGATCTATGCAAAATAGAAGCGTATATTGTGAAAGAAAAAAGGGAATCTAATGATCAAGGAGACGGTGTGTTCTTTTTTTCTTGTTTGAAGATGGTCCATTGGAGGGGATCGTGGCATGCTCGGCCCTCTTTGCAGCGAGCCGATGTAGGAGCCTCGCTCGGGTGGACTCTGACCGAACGACACACAAAGTGCTTCAGGAAACATTTCACGGGATTTCCTGCTCGAATGCGATAAACATCAAATCGCGATCCTTTGTTCCGTTGACACCGGTGCCTGGCCTGCCCGTCAAGTGGACAGAAGGATGGACGTTGTCTGTGGGTAACATCGAGCCTGTACCTGACGATCCTTGGCCCGAGCGTGGGAGGACGTGGGATGTGGCTTTAACAGGGAGGCGAATAGTGTGTATGTGGATCATTTCATCCTATTTTGTGCTTATGCCTTGCTATGTATATACGAATGATACATCCTATGAAGTCGTCGTCGTCAACTGCTCAACCTTGTCAGACAAGGCATCCAGCACGCCACCCTCCTCCTCCTTCTTCTTCTTTTGGTCTTCTGTTGTCTCAGCTGGCCCCAGTGACTTTGGCGGCGGTGGGTTCAGGAGGTAGTCGGACGGAACGAGCCGTGCCTTTGCGGCCGGGTTCATGACGAGACCGAAACCGGGCTGGTCGAGGTCGGCTGTTGTGAGGAACCCCTTCCTCGGGATGGCCTCGTCGATGAACATGTCGCCAAACACAGGCAGGACACTCGATCCGTCGGGGGAGTTGGCGAGGTACTCCTGGAAGGGCGTGTTGGGCTGGGAGATGACAAAGTGGTAGCTGTAAGCGCCGCTGGCGTGAGGGACGACGGGGATATCGTATGCGGCAGCCATGGCGGAGACTTTGAGAAGCTCAGTCAGCCCTCCAAGCCACATGACGTCCGGCTGGATGATATCCAGATTCCGCGGCTCAATCAGTTTTCGGAACCCGTAGCGCGAGTACTCATGCTCGCCCGTCGTGAACTTGACAGTCGGATGCGCGCGCTTGATCTGCTCGAAGCCATCCGTGTCATCAGGCGTCAGACACTCCTCCCACCAGTTGATGTTGAGCCCGAGCTTCTCACACTCCTTGACCAGCTGGATCGTGTAGCTGACGTTGAGGGACATGTAGCAGTCGACCATGAGGGGGAAGTCTGGGCCGACGGCCTCCCGCTGCTTGCAGAGGTACTCGACGTTCTTGCGGAGACCGGCGTGGCCTTCGTCCGGGCAGAAGGGCAGAGGGACTTTGGCGCCCCAGAAGCCCATGTTCTTGGCAGCGAGGGGATCGGGGCCGGTGCAGTAGAAGTCGATGCGTTCCTTCGTCGCGCCGCCGATGAGGCGGTATACAGGCTCATTCCTCAATTTCCCCAGCAGATCCCACAGCGCGAGGTCAATGACAGAGATAATGGCGATCGGCAGTCCCTTCCTCCCGTAGAACATGGACGCGCGGTACATCTGCTCGAACAGGAGGTTCGTGTTGCGCGGGTCGGCGCCGACGAGGAAGCGCTCAAAGTGCTGGTGGACGAGCCAGCAGGCGGGGGGACCGCCGAAGCCGGTGGCGAAGCCGACGGTGCCGTCGGAGGCTTCGAGCTCGACGACGAAGCTGCCGAGGACGTTGATGCCCCAGCTGGTGCGGGAGGCGCGGTATTGCTCCCAGCGGGAGCAGGGGGTGGAGATGTCGCTGTCGATGAGCCTGGGTTGAGGGGTGTTAGTGATGGGCATGGTGAAGTATCTGGGAGGGAGGGATTACCAGTGACCGCCTTTTACATTGTGATAGTCACCACCTGAGATAGTTAGCTGTGTGAATGGGTGTTGTTGTTGTTGAGAGAGGCCTTACCGGAGCCGACGCCGCCGACGATGAAGGAGCGGACCTTGGCGATGGTTGGGAAGCTGCGTACAGAAGCCATGATGGAGGATGATGAAATGGCTCAGTGTTCACAGGATGTAGATGGACAGAATTCCCCGAGTAAAAACAAGTGTGAGCAGATGAGTGGTTCATAAGTATGCCTCCCAAGAAGTTCAGCTGAGTCGGGGTCGAGGTGGTGATGGACTCGGGTCAATGACGGCCGAGGTCTGGGGAAGTGGCGGCTAGTACCGCCTCCACATGGCAGACGCCCCTGCAATATGGGCTTCTGGAAGGATTGGACACATGTTTGGGAGACATTGGGGGACAGCTAGTGGTGGATTTTGAGCAATTGACTCTGTGATGTTCGCTATAACGTGGTGATCGTCTCGTCTGGTGAAGCTGGTAGTCTCTCCGAAGTCGGCGGGGCTCGGGATCGCGGGGGGGGGATTGGAGGGAATTGGGGGTGCTCTGGGGTACCTGCACCTGCACCCCGCGGTGGGCGGGAGACGATGTACCTCCGAGCAGAGCCTCTACAGCGGGAGTCAACCACTGGGAGTCCCAGTTTACAGAACATTACAGCACATCAAGTCACAGCACATTCAGGGCATTACAGCGCACTTGGTGGGTGCAGCACAGTGGCAGTGGCAGCCGCAACGGGTGACGACGATGGGGCTGAAGCTTCACTTCGGCACAACGGATCAACCTCGAAGAACCTGCAGCCAACCGACAATGGACAGACAAAGAGAATCGTCAATTGCCTCGTTTCCATCATGAACCAGGGATTCTCATCGTCCTAGCCATTCTGTCATCGCAGCCTCCATCTCCAGTCATCACCACCTACCTACTCAACCTCAACCCACACGCATGGCATGTGACAGTGCCTCCCTCACTGGATTCATGAACAGGTGAAGCTTCCACCGACGCATTCCATCGACTCTCCATCGTAATCCACACAATCTGAGACACGTCCATCGCCAATCGTCAACAGTATAGCTTAAACTCGGTCAACCCATCGCATCCTCCTCCACCGAACCCCGAGCCCAATCCTCACGGGCCATCTCCCACCGAAGTGGCGGCTGCCAGTGCTCCGGCACCAGCCGATCACCGACCTCAAACCTCCCTCACCATGCAGCATGCCCAGCATGGCAACTACGCTGTGCAGCCAGGTTCAGGTTCAGGCTCGAGAAGAGATAGTAATAACATCAAGCAGACCTCGAATTCGCCAACCTATCTTGGCCAGGGTGTCGTCCCTGATGCCGAGAGCGATGAGGCAAGCGAAGATGACTATGACCAGACGGCCGCGACGACAGGTGGCAAGCGGAAACGTCCTGTATCGGTCTCGTATGTTGTTCTCGTGCTTCCCAGCATGGTCAAGTGCTGACAGTCTACTCTCCAGATGTGAGCTGTGCAAGCAGCGCAAGGTCAGTCATGAACGACTCAAGCAGTCCACCCACTTCACTCCCCTGGGATTGACATCTGGTGTAGGTGAAATGTGATCGAGCACATCCCTCTTGTGGGTGGTGCACACGAAACAAGGCAAAGTGCGAATACAAGGAGAGAAAGAAACCAGGCCTACGTGCTGGATATGGTATGCCTCACCCTTGACCCAGCTCACCACCTATTCAATTATACTGACTGTCCCTCCAGGCCGCGAACTCGAAGGTCGACTCGACAAGCTCGAAGTCATGCTGAGGTCACACGCTGAAATCCTCACGGCCATTGCGCCCAGCTACTTCAACAATAGCCCGGCCGTCAGTGGTGGCACTGCAGATCCGCGATCCCGTGCCGGGCAGTCGCAAGATGCAGCCCCTGCCGTGCAACCTACACAGTCATCAACCCTCTCTCCTCGAGCTGGCGCTGCTCTCCTCCTTCAGGGGTCGTCCGACTACGCATCCGCCACTCAGCCGATGCAGTTTGGCCAGCAGCAGCAGGGCATCCAGAGCAACTACTCGAATCAACTCCCCATCTCCGACTTCTCCCCCGTCACCGATCTGCAAACAGGTCAGAACTCGACACCGCAGGAATACTATGGTTCGGCTCAAGCTGGACCCATGGCCATGCCTGTCTCTGCACCCATCGCTGCCGACCAGGATATGCCTCCGTACGACCTGCTGTACGCTCTGGTCGACCTGTTCTTCAAGCACATCAACACCTGGTGCCCCATCCTCCACCGAAAGACGACGCTGGACACCTTGTTCGGTCCCTCGACTCTGCGCGAGACGGACCGGATTCTTCTGCATGCGATTGTCGCCACCACAATGCGCTACTCCAAAGACCCGAGGTTGACCGAGGAAAGGCGTCAGCATTACCATCAGGTCTCGAAGCAGAGAGTCTTGCTGTACGGCATGGAGAACTCATCTGTCCAGTCCCTCCAAGCTCTTGTTATTCTGGCGTTGGACCTCTGTGGAAGCAGTAATGGTCCACCTGGCTGGAATATCATGGCGCTCATCACGCGTTCAGTTGTTCAGCTCGGTCTGGCGGTCGAAACGACTTCATCGTTAGTGTCGCCCAACTTCACTTCCATCTACACGCTCCGTGCCATGGTCCTACCCGAGCCGCGGGATTTCATTGAGGAAGAGTCTCGGAGGCGACTGTTCTGGATGGTTTATCTCCTTGACCGTTACGCAACTATCTCGACAGCTTTCGACTTTGCCCTTGACGATAAAGAGATTGACCGCATGCTCCCGTGCAGGGATGACCTTTGGATGAGAAACCAGAAGGTGGAAACCAGGTGGTTCAGACCCGACAGTCCCCAGGAGCACACTGACGAGGAACAACATGCGGACAAGCCCGAGAACATGGGTGCCTTCAGCTGGTACATCGAGGTACTTGGGATTCTGAGCAACATCCACAAGTTCCTCAAGCAACCGGTGGACATCAGCGCCCTCAGCGACGTGGAAAGGTGGCAGCTGAGTTACAAGGAGCTGGATCAGTGTATTGCGACATGGAACTTTTCTCTTCCTCCGGATCTTCGGATGGATAAGCTGTATCAGACTGGCCACAAGTCTCTCAGCTGCGGCTGGGTCATGTTGCAGGCGGCATATCACACGGCCGTCATTCGTCTACACTCGTCGGCAGCATATCCAACCACACGGTCACCCATCTTCACGCCATCTTACAGTGCCTCACAAAGATGTCTGGGAGCTGTCGAGAGCATTGTGGCGTTGGGAGAGTTCGTAGGCAAGCAGGGGCTCCTGTCGAAACTCGGCCCTCCGTTCGCTTTCACACTGTGGGTGGCAGCCAGACTGTTGCTGGTCCACGGGTCAACAATTGACCACAAGCTGTCACCGCACGTGTCGTTCTTCGTCGAGTCTCTGCGAGAGATGGGCAGGTATTGGCCAGTAGCGGCGCGGTATTGTGAGCTCCTGCAAAGGGTGTTGGACGAACACAACGACAGCGAGCGGCAAGGCGATGGAGTGACACCGAGCTCCGTCAAGATTCTCGCCGACATGCGACGCACGGCGTTTGATCTCGACTTTTTGATCTCACGACAACCTCGCAACAACAACGGCGCGGGAGGTGGCCCCGCGATGAGTCGCCTCCCGAGCGTCACGCCAGCGCGGACGCCGCAGCCGAACGATCTCGAGTACCTGGACGTGTTTGACTTTTTCAACGTGCCGAGACTCCCATTCGGCGGGGATAACTTGGCTGTCTCTGGGCCGGCGGCGGCAGCGGCGGCGAATGGGGGACAGCAGCAGACGCCGGGGCAGGGTGGGATGGGGATGGATGGCGGCGACGGCGACGGCGACAGGGACAGCGACGACGACGCAGCTGGGACAGCCGAGTGAGTATAACATTACGAACTTTATGGTTGATGCGAGTAGCGATTGGTTGTTTAAGACGGATGATGCCAAGTTTATGCCGGCAGGGTGAGGGTCTGATGTTTGGCGTTTGAGGGAGGGCATTGGATTTAGGTGCATGAATCTTGGACTGGATGTGAGGTCCAGTGCAGCACATACAAGTCAGTTAGCTGGAGTGAGATGTATTGTATTATATGATGAAGACTGAGATGGCTAGGAGAGAAGCATATGAGATGAAGCGCATGAATGAGTATAATGACTTGGCTGCCTTACCCCTTCTACTTGCTCTTCTACTGGCTTTTCTAGCCACTTGTCCTGGCTACACTTCTAGACATGTGACACCACGACATGGTCCCATCCGAGTCGGTTCAAGGGCCGACTTTCCGATGGCGAAACCAATTCTTTGCTCATGCAACTCTTGGTCCCTCAGTCACGACAAAAACGAGGCGAAATCCCTGGGTCTCATTGACATGTAGGTAGGCTACCTTAGGCAAAGACAGCTTGGGTGTGGTCATCTGTGAAGAAGACTGGGGTACAGTGAGAGGCACCTCCAGAATGCCGAGTCTTGTTATAGATTGAATGGGTCCACAAGTTGATCAAGCCAGAGTATTTGGAAAGTCTCTGCTGTGGTAAGAAGAAGAAGAGGCCACGACGGAGGACGAGGTACCGAATGGACAGAAGTGGTGAAGAGTGACGTGGGGCGATTAACTTGGCGACAGGGAGCAACGATGAAGTCGGTTAATAGTATGGATGATCGAATCAACGGACGATAAAGAAAGATGAGTGTTTATGAAATCGTGGAAGAGAGGGATAGCCTGTCATATATGGCTGATATGCTGTCAACGCCCTGCCGGTATCCGGAGTGGCTTCACGGGCATTATCCTCTGCTGGGCAGCCTAGAGTGTGAGTGTCCCTCGAATCAGCTCAACATTGTCTCTCGAGGCCAAGGAAATGCTCTTGCTATGCCAAGAAGGCTGTTTGGCATGGGCTCTGCAGCTACAGGAACTGGGCCAGAGTATGCAGCCTTGGCTGCCAGATGCAGTATCCAAGCGGCACCTCCCCGTTCACTACAGCGTGGTTGATCTCGGAGAATGCCTGCCAGACAGGACTTCCAAGTACAAGGGCCAATCAAGGTATTCTTGGTCCGTGTATGGGAAGAGTCCACTGCATATATATGACCAGGCTTGGTCTGCTTGGCCTGACAGACAGACAGACCGACAGACAGCCTATCTGACATACACGGTGTACATATACTCTTCTGTATATCACTCTCGTCCATCCACATCCCCTTTCACTGCCTCACATAAAATCACATCACATCACAGTCACCCTCCTTGCAGTCATCATGTCTCTCAGAGCCAAGCGGCAGCACATGCAAGACCACACCCTCGACCTCAACACAACCAACCACTTTGGCTACCCAGACCGTCAAACCCCCTGCGTCAGCGGCCACATCACCTGCGCCTACCTCGACGCCGTCTACGCCGCCCACGATAACGGCATCATCTACACCGGCGCCATCTGGCTCTCTTTCCTCTTGATCCTCACTGCCTGGACTCTGTCCCGGTTCTTCTCAAGTCAAAGATCAAACAGGAATATACATACTACGGCATTCCAGAGAGCTGTGAGAACTGTCGCTGCAGCCTCGAGGCACTACCTCCTCCCAGACTCCCTCCGCCTCGTCTTTGGTAGAACAACCCGCCTCCAGGTCCTCATCCTCGCCATCCTCACCGCCTACCTCACCCTCTTCAGCTTCATTGGCATCACCTACAGCGTCTGGTACCCGCCCAGCAACCACCATGACGGCGTCGACATTCGGTCATCCCTCGGACCGTGGTCGAATCGAGTCGGTGTCTTAGCGTACGCGCTCACGCCGCTGTCGGTCATGCTGGCGAGTCGTGAGTCGCTGCTCAGTGTATTGACGGGTGTGCCGTATCAGCATTTCAACTTTATGCACCGCTGGGTTGGGTATATCATCGTTGTTCAGTCGGTCCTCCACACTGTCGGCTGGGTCGTCGTCGTCGTAGGCTTGTATCAACCACAGCCCACCAGAGGCAACGCATGGGTTAAAGACCTCTACATGATCTGGGGCCTTGTCGCCATCCTCCTCGTCTCCATCCTCTACATCTTGTCTCTGCCGTTTGTCATCCGTCGAACAGGATACGAGTTCTTCCGCAAGTCGCACTACATCCTCGCCATGATTTACTGTGGCGCTTGTATCGGCCACTGGGACAAATTGCACTGCTTCATAACGCCGGCTATCATCCTCTGGTTCATCGACAGATTTACCCGGCTTTTCAGGACGTACCTGATTCATCGAAAGGCAATTGGCGAGAATGGCGGCTTTTTCCATCCGGCACAGGCATCAGCGACCCTCTTCCCGAACAACGTCGAGGGCGATATCGTCCGGCTCGACTTCAAGCACCCAAGCAAGCCGTGGAAGATCGGGCAGCACTTCTACCTGTGCTTCACAGACGGGAGTATCTGGCAATCTCACCCCTTCACCCCTCTCAACGCCCCTGTCTCAATCGACGGCGTGGTCGAGCACAGCTACATCTTCCGAGCCAAGGCCGGCGAGACTCGCAAAATCGCCGACATCCTTAAAGAGAAGAGCCAGAAGGGTGATAGTCTCACCACCCCGGTCATTCTCACAGGTCCGTACGGGGAGTCTCTCATGGACGCGCACAGGTCAAACGAGAACCTCCTCTGCGTCGCCGGTGGAACGGGTATCACATATGTCCTCCCACCACTGTTGGCGACGATGCGCGAGGGTGTCACGTCGGATCGGAAGATTGAGCTGATCTGGTTCGTCAGGCACGCGTCAGATGTTGAGTGGATTCGATCAGAGCTCGATGCTCTCGAGGCCGCGACTGCAGGACCCGAGTTAACGATCCGGGTCTTCACGACTCGTGACGCCGATGAGACAACAGTTGATGTGAGCAGCTCATCCTCTTCATCAGACGAGAAGGATCGAGATGAGATCAAGAACACTGCCGCAAGTCAGGTCAAGCCGCGTAACGGCATCATCTCCATCATTCCCGCTTCGAGCATCGGGACAGCAGGCAATACAAAACACCCTGATGTCGGACCACTTGTCGAGACCTTCATCGACGGCACCATCTGCGGTTCGACGACAGTCATTGCCAGCGGACCGGGTGCCATGATGTCGGATTTGAGGACAGTGATCGCGGCGAGAAATTCCGGAGCCAAGGTGTGGAGGGGTGAGGAAAGGTTTGATGTGTCGTTGCAGTGCGATGATCGATTAGAATATTAGCCGAAGTGCTTCAAGGGATATAACGCAGAATGTAGCAAAGAGAAATACCGACATATGACACGAGTTGCAAAGATACCGCACAGAATGTGTCAAGATCGGAATAGTCAATGTTCTCCTTCACAAATGCAGCAAAATCTCTGATGCCTTTATCTAATACAAACTCCAGTGCTATGTGCTAAATTATGACAGCTTTTACATGCAAGAACTTGGGGTATATAGGGGAATCTTGGATGAGATGGGTGTGAAAGTGTCTGATACGGCCGCGCCGCAGCCTCAATTGTAGACCTTTCCGTTGCAGTAGCGGACCTTGAAGTCGAGGTCCATATTCTTGATGACGATGCTGAAATCCTTGGTCCCCTCGGCGTCGCCCTTGCCGGAGCAGATCTCACGGTTGAGTGACTCCTTTTCCGGGTACTCGATGTTGAGAACCGGCTTGTCATCCTCAATGAACGCCGCGAAGGTCTCGCACTCGGCGTACTCGATGCACTGCTCGTTGACGGAGAAGTGAACGTCGTCGAGGATATCTGGGATGATGCGACCGGCGTTCTTGAGGCCAATGGACATGTTGTGGCTGCCAGCCTCAGAGGCAAGGTACTTCATGAAGGAGATGGAGTCGGAGGTCTTGAGGCCCAGTCCGTTGTCATTTTGCTACCACAAGTTAGGGTCAGTGTGTTGTTGAGGACATAGAGAGAAGACTCACGTAACCATCCACATTGTCCGGATCAATGGCGTCGCAGCCTTTGTCGGCCGCGTACTTGATGCGCTTCTTCATAATGTCGCGAACGTTCTGGCTGCCCAACTTGAGCCACTTCTCGCCCTCCCAGCCATCAAGATTCTTGCCAAGATCGCTCTTGTGAAAGTCGCCGGCATCGTCGCGCCAGTCCTCGTAGGAGCCGGCGCTGAAGTAGCAGATGATCTTCTTACCCTCATCGTGGAGGGCGTCAAAGGTGGACTTTTCGTTGTCGAAGAGGTCAATATCGTAAATGTCGACGTTGGGGATCAGGTCCTTCTTGACGTCGAGGGGCTTGATGAGCATGATCTGCCAGGGGGCGGCGACCTCAGGGTACCAAGTTTCCTTGCGAGTCTCAGATGTGGTTCCATCGTCATTGTCATTCGAGTTATTCGAGTCATTTGAAGTGTCCTTGTCTGCGTTGTCACCGTCGTCGTCGTCACCAGATCGACCGACGGTCAGGCCAACACCGAGCCCTACGGCAAGGCCAATGATGACAATAGCAGCGACAGCAATGAGAGCGAGCTTCTTTTTCAGGGACCACTTGCGAGAAGGGGACGTCTCGGCAATATTGGCATGGTTCTTTTCCATCGTCGATGGATTTTGTGATGTTTCCATAGTGTGCCGTATTTGAGCTTGGCGAGGCTGGTGTAACTTCGAGATGAGGAGTGGTGAGGCGTGGACTCTTGTAGTAGCCGTGAGGGTCCGGGGCGGTGGTCAAGAAACAGGGATGTGGTGAATCCTGAAGGTGGCTCGTATAGGTGTCAGAACGAGGCTAGATGCGGGTATAAGAGCAAAGACACGCAGGGGCTGAAGAACTAAGAAGCTGACGGCGTGGAGCGAAAGCGAGGGTGTGGTTGACGAAGGGATTCAGGCTGAGATGAAGACGAAAAGTGAGGCCGAATATGTGGATTTGAGGAAGAGGTCCCTGCAGGTACCGCCTGTCACTCTGCTCACCCTGCTCACCCTGCCTGTACAGCTGCCCCATTCGGGGGCGCAGCAGCAGGAAAGGACTCGGAGTTCTGCTCCTGCCTGTCGAGCTGCCAGTAGTCTAGACCGTCGCTGCAGGTGCCAGTGCGGACGTGCAGGTGGCAGCGGGTGTCACCAGGTGCCAACCATCTGCTCGCCAAGAAGGTCCCTGGAAAATCCCCGACAGGCACGTCCACAACACTCCATCGAGAATCACCCAGTCTTCCTCAACGCTCATCGGGATCACAAGTTAACGTTTCCTCCCAACTTGCTTTCTCCATCGCCAGCCCTCTTGATCAACCTTTTGTGAATATCCCACGATTCAAAAAGACTCATCTCAATTACAGGCGGCGCACAGCCCACCCAAAAGACCATCTGTTAGCCGCTTCGGGACAAGCATCTGCCCACAGTCAGCCCAGCAGCCCAGCCCAGCCAAGTCTCTCGGTGCCGACTCTTCCTGACTACTCCGTCACAAATCAGATTGTGCCTTGAATTGACCCTTTTGAAGCTAGCAAGGCGATACTCTATGGCGCTATTCCTTAATCCAGGCACGAAAAGCCACGCCAAGCTTACAACAGATCTCCCTCATCCAACCCAGACGCGTCACCCGAACCAAGCCACAAGGATGCCTCTACGAAGATTCATACCATCACTCCACATTCTGACTGCTTAGCCGTTCATCTCCTGGTGATCCGGCTCAATCCGAGTTGCTGGCTCCGCCCATCGAGGCGAGTCACGGGAAGCACCACCAGGTCCACCAACAGGTCCATCACGGCTGCCCTAGTGCTGCCTTTATGAGTGAGTCTATTGGTATGGTCGGCTCGACCTACCTACGCTCTTGGACAGGGCTACCAAGGCAACCAAAACACGGCGGATGAAAGCAGTGGAAAAAGAATGCAGTATGCTAATCACAGTAGCGGTTGATTGGAGGACTCACTGGGATACGATACTACTCTGACTGTGACTCGGTCGCGTGTCTTGTTGTGGTGTCGTTCCTGGCGGTGGGTTGATGCTGTACTTGGACAGCCACCCGTGATGCAGTCAGTGACTTAGACGATCTGCTCAACCGTCAGAATAGCCCAAGTGGCCACGGTACAATCAAGCATTCCTCCGCACTTCTCCAACTCTTCTCCAATTCAAGCATTCGATATTTCCCCAATGCGCATTGGCTCGACCAGGAATGGACCCCGGATTGGTGATGCAGATAGATTAACCGTCCGTGGCGGCCCCGCGACCGGCGCTGCTCATTCCAAGATGGGAAGACGGAGCGTCAAGCATCCGATGAGGACAGCAAGGCACCATTGAGGTGGAAATGCATAAAAAGACTTGTGAGAATCGAAAAAAGTTTCAATTGTAGCTGTCAATTGAGACCAATACAAATTTCATCAGTCGAATTGTCTTGTCGACTTACACCAACACCACTCAAGATGAAGCTGTCCAGCACTCCCCTCGCCGTCGCTCTGCTTGCGACTGGCACAAATGCCTTCTTCGGCGCCAAAGAGCCACCAAAGCCCAAACCGCACATCATCGAAGACTTCAAGTTCTCAGACCCCTTCGCACTCCCCGAATTTGAGAAATACGACACCGACTGCGAAGTCACTAGAACCCTGCCCGCCCGCGAATTCTCCCTCGCCGATCTCAGCAGCCCTGCACCCAAGGGGCTCCGAGAATGGAGCCCAGGACTCAAGAAGCTGTTCACTGGAAGGGAGTATCCCGGTAGCTGGGGTGGATTGGACAGGCACGGGAATGATCGTATGATCTTGTCGATGGAGTATAAGGATGTGCCGATGGAGGTGCGCTTGTGGGTGGAGGAGCAGGAGCGCACCGATGGTGAAGGCAAGGGCTTGTTTGGCATCTTTGAGAAGCCCAAGCCGAAGACTGAAGGAGAAGGCGAGGAGAAGGAGGAGGACAAGATCGAACAGACAGTTGCGGTCCCGAGCGCGAAGGAGGTCGATCGGTCGCTGGATGAACAGAGGGTGCTCATCTTTGCGCCGGGTGCGATTTACCACATTCTTCCGTTATGGGCGGTCGAGGCGAGCGCATGTAAAGGTAAGTCCTCACAGAGTCTTGGCGAGATGGTGACATACTGACAGTGTTGTGAACAGAGACGATGAGCGACCTGTCCAAGTACAAGACGAGCCTCGAGGACGGCGCTGTGGTCGGCTGGGTTGAGCACAAGAAGGCCAAGGATAAGGACATGGAGTTCAGGGTCAAGTTGAAGGCAATCAAGGCAAAGGCGCCAGAGGCGTCGGCTGCTGAGGGTGCGTCAGAGGCGAAGGAGGAGCTGTGAACTTTGAAGCAGTGATGTGGTGTGGCGTATCGTTCGTGATGGAGGGACTGTGATGCCTCGGTCTTGGTTAAGAGGGCGGCTCTACGTACTGTCTTTCGGCTCGTGTATTGGAGCGGCGTCTTATCTTATTGTACCTGGTTCTGTGTAAAGTGTTGGCCTCGGTGAGCCTGAGTGCATGTGAACGGTGTAGGATCTCAGTGTGACCCTGTTGCCACGGTACTGACCTCCATGTTGCTCCATATCAAAAGCATGCGTCACGCTGTATAAGTGGCCTTCTTGCAAAGTCACTCTATTTCTGGGAACTTTGGAAATCCAGGCAGTCACTTCCCACATCCTACCGCGATCTCGCTCGCTCGCTCACACGTCCATCCAACTCACCGGATAGTCTCAGTTATATCATTTGCACCGTGCCTCGACATGTCCGACCTCGAGAAGCTAGCTCTGATCGCACCAGGACCACAGTATCAAATGACAGTGCTGTTTTGCATGTTGCTCATGGTAGTGACGTTGCTGGATTTGCTGCGTAGAGTCGGTGTGCTGTTTGGGCTGGCAGGGGAGCCTTGAGGATGATGCTGATAAGGTGAAGAAGATGGGCACGATGGGTGCAGCTACTTTGCGTACTCTTAGTTGATTCTTGATGGCTTCTGCTAAGCTTCTCTGCGGTTCTGAATGTCATGCTGAATAGCATTTGGCTATTGTTGTGCTTCTATTTGCATTTGCATCACAACATTTTGTTACTTCCTTGTGCTCTTTGCTCTTTGCTCTTTGCTCCTTGCTCCTTGCTAGTCTCCCTGGTAGTCTCACCGCTATTCTCATCGCTACTAAGGTTGGTCGGTGGTCTTCTGGCTTCTATTTTACTGGTACATTAGACACCTGTATATTGCTCATAGGAACGCTCTACTGGCTGGAAATGGACACTGATAGCAGTTCAGGTGCGCCTTTACAACCTCACTGCAAGTCACCTCCGGCACTGCAACAAAAAAGGTCGGTGGCAATCAGCTCTTTCTGCTGATAAACACCATTTTCAGTGTTGGCCGCCTCTACTTCAGCCCGTCTGAAGTATTGGCCTACCCCTCTTTCTACGGCGAATCAGGGTTCGTGTAGAGGTGCAGATGTGCAGAACCAACACGAGGCTCTGGAGGCGGGAACCCGACTTCCCTCAGCAGGCATGCCTCATGAGTGGCATATCCTCCTCCTATAAAACTCCCACTCCCGTCTCTCTTGTAGATCTTTCGCGTCGATATTGAAATACATCATCGTCGTAGTTAGGCCTCTTCTAATGCGGCCCACATGTCCCAGGTGGAAGTCATGAGCGAGGAGGGCGAGCCACACCAAAGCGAACGGAGCCATGCGGTCCGACAGGGCCTCATCGCATCGGAACATGCCTCTGTACAAGTACAGAATATGAACTTTCACAGTACGCATCAGACAACCTCCCGAATGAAGTCTGTGGAAGGCAGCTGCTAACCGACAGTCAGACTACGGACAATCCCCCGCGAAACGACAATCACTCAGAGACTCGTTGTGGTTCAGGGAAATGAAAAGACGAGAGAACGCCATCGAATGCGAGCACGACGGAACATGTACCTGGCTTCTCCACACCACGCAATATGCCTTGTGGCGAGCTGAGCAACCCGAGGACTGGCGTCACCGTCTTCTCTGGATTAAAGGAGCTGTAGGGGCAGGCAAGTCGACCATGATGAAGTTCGCTGTGAGGCACAACCGAAAGAGCTGCAGAGGTGAACTGATTCTGCCTCACTTTTTCAACGCCCGAGGCACCGCGCTAGAACATTCAGCAGAAGGCATGTACCGCACATTGCTCTACTGGCTGCTCAAGGAGCTCCCAGAACACCATGTCAAGGAGATAGAGTCTGTTCATGAACAACACGAGACTGGTGCTTGGCAGATACCAGAATTGGTGGACATACTGGATGACGCGCTCGGAAGACTGGGCGATCGGCCTACCACACTCTACATCGATGCCCTCGACGAGTGCCCAACTGAAGAGATCCGAGACATGCTCAAGGTGTGCAAGAAGATTGTCCGAAATGCATCAAGTTCAGGGCGACAGATTCGAGTGTGTTTTGCGAGCAGGCCGTACCCCCACATCACTTTCACGGACGCGATATTCCTCGACTTCGCCAAGCAGGACGAGCACCTCGAAGACCTGTACCGATACATCGACTGTGAGCTGAATATTGGCACAAGCACCGAAGCAGATGGGATTCGACATCAGGTCTTGGACAAGGCCGAAGGCAGTTTTATGTGGGCCGTTCTAGTCGTCCGCCTTCTCAACAGCGAGTACGACGATGGGCACATGGACCAGCTGAGTGAGAAAGTCAACGAGATCCCGCCTGACCTATACGAATTTTACAGCTACACCTTGAGGCGATACCCAGACAACCTTGACGCCTTCCTGATTTGCTGTCAATGGGTGGCCTTCGGGGAGCAGGCACTCACACCTTCGCAGATTTGGTGGGCAATAAGGCAGACATCAGACGGCGGTCATCATTCCGCTGAAAGGCTCCTCAGGACATCAACGGAAGCAGACATGGAACGTTATGTTGTCGCCATATCCAAAGGCTTCGTCGAGTTCAGAGGCCGTCACGATCACCGCCACGCGTCATTTCTTCATGAATCTGTACGGGAGTTCTTCCTAGACTGCGATGACTTGAAGCGCCTATGTGGAGCAACAGATGGCCAAGCCTTTCAAAGAATTGGCCATAGGTCTATCGTAGACTGCTGCTTCGCCACGTTGGAGTTGGAACGGTCAAACGTACAAACTTATGTTGAGACCTGTCGGTCCAGCACCCCGGGGCTCACGAAGTCTAAGACGTGGCCGCAAATCATGCCAAAGGACAGCTTGAGATGCCCACTATCTTCTTATGCGGTCACTTGGATCATTTATCACAATGACAAAGCTGAAGACTGCATTTCAGAATGTTGCGGTTTAGGAGCTTGCGTTTCAGGTTACACATCCTTCCTCAACGAGCTCACCGTGCGCTGCGGGCCTTACTTCCTTGTCTCAAGCTTTACAACGCCATCTTCTACGACGATTTGTTACAGCCTCATCAGTCTCTTGCTTGCCATGGGCGCCTTACCTGACATGATCGAAACACAAGTCAGCGCGGCTCAACATGCGTGGAAGCAAGGCCAAGCTTTCGGACTCGTGGACAGTGGACCATATTCTCCTATTGAGGCAGCGCTTTCATATGGATACGGGTCTGCAGTCACTGCCCTCCTCGTGGTCTATTTGCAAATGCGCACTTGGGAGCCGAACTTGGGGTCACTTGTGGAATACCTCGCCTTCACTTGGGACAGGTGGTTTCGAAGAAGGCCAGTCGACCTGGATAAGCACTCGCCTCCGTTGTTGGCTATAGCAACGACACACCCTAGGTTGTCACATTTCCTTTTGCTTGTCTTCTCTGCTGACGGCGCAGTTGATCCATACATACCCGGCCTCTTTAAGTTCCTCGTTGAAAAGCCATCGGATTCTATTTCTTTTTGCAGTTGTGGTTCTCAACTGCCAAACAAGGTCTACAAACTCTATGAAAAGAGAGAAACCTACGAAGACGACGAAGACGGTGAGGACGAAGACGACAACGAAGACGATGAGGACGATGAGGACGATGAGGACGATGAAGACGATGAAGACGATGACGACGATGAAGACGACAGATACTACCCAAAGTACAAGAACTTCAAGGCTTGGCCAGTAACTATTCAACGAGACTGGGCACACGACACTGTGCAATTTCTGGTAGTATTACATCTTTTCTTAGCACGAGGCTTGCCTTCTCTTGCTATCACTTTCGGAGACCAAGAAATATTGGACTGGATTGCGGCTACTTTCATCGGACACGGTAGTGCTGGTTGGCTGCCAGCACCTCCTAGCGGGATTGTCCGAAAAATTGAGAGTCTTGTGCGCGCTCGCCAGGGACATCTCTCAGGTCTACTTGAATGAAGAGTCCTGGCCTCGAGAAATAATAGACCTATTCTCGCTGGTCAATAACGACTTCGGCAATATAAAACCCACCTGTGAATGATGTATGCCGTAAGTAGGACCCTCCCCTATGAACCAAATACTCCTTCAGACTGGGACAATCTGACTTGTAAAAGTGTTATTCCAGGACAATTTCGCAAAGAAGAACGTCGGTAAAGAGCAGGTAAAAGAACAAGCGAAACACCATCAGCCAAGGCGAGACAAGCAAATGGCCCTGACAGATGACATGACGCTATACCGAACTGGGTCAGGCCCAAGGCTGCAGCATCTTGAGGCATCGTCCACCGTGATTTTCAGCGGTCAGTGGAGCTTGGGGGAGCTTTGACCAATGATGAGCTTGAGCTCTGGGCGCAATCAGAAGCAGACTCCACCATGACGAAAGCAGCAGCAAAACCTCAAGAGAAAAGCTGCCCATGACAGGATGACGACGACAGTGACGACCAATTTCTCGATGTGAATCCCGTTGGAAAACTCGGAGAAAATCATGAAGCATCGCAGGTCACAGTGTAGTCTGCCCATATAGTTGTCATGATTCTTGAGGCATTCAATATCGAAGGATGTGACCGACCGTTGTTACCTGCAAAGCAGGTCAACCAATGCTGAAAACGGTGTGGCTTGCCGTAGTGAAATCAGTGACGATTAATTCTAATTTTGTAGCGGTTGACTCACCAAGAACAGGCGGGCAAGCTCTGACGTTGCCGGTCTGCAGTGCCTTGGCCTTCTGCTGCCGCCGTAATTTCCTGCCACCACCACCAGCACCACCAACAGTTGGTCAGTGCCAGCGACCACCACCACCACCACCGCATCGTCTTCCTCGTGGTTCCTCCTCCTTCTCTCCTCTCCTCCTCTACTTCTTCTTCCCTATAACAATCACCCCTCAACTCAATCCCATCCTCCACCGCTAATCAGCACCTCTCGCCCTCCTACATCTGTACATCATCCGAACATATCATGGGCAGCTATACTTTCAAGTGGTACGTCTTCACCCCAATCTCCTGATCCAGCCTTGGCTGCTACCCTCTGCCCCAAATTTCAACCCTCGTCCCTCCATTCCTCACGCCCAACTGACACGAGACTGTCGCACAGGGAACACCCCGCCGAAGAGGTCTACGTCACCGGCACCTTCGACAACTGGACCAAGAGCGTCCAGCTCGAGAAGAAGGGCGACATCTTCGAGAAGACGGTTGATCTCAAGGACGCCTCTACCAAGATCTACTACAAGGTACGTCCAGTCGCGCAATGATTGCTCCCAAACCCACCATTCCATGCCTCACCCTGCACAACTACCCTCGACATCAACGCTGCATCCCTCGTGCCAGCTGCGACGGTCAATCCCACAGCGAAGAAGATGCTGGTCTCGTGTCGCCCCGCTCCAAGCGCACACCCTGCTAGCTAGACCGCTACACCGACTCGATGCGCCCAGCCCGCGCGTCCCAGTTCTACTGCAACGTCCAAAGGCACTTGCGTTTGATGCACGCAGTCAAACCTACGACGGAGGAAGCGAGTTCCGACGTCGCAAAGCAGTCGCGGGCTGTTTGCGATCGATCTGGCGTGGTGACAAGCGGTCTCGTGCTTTTCGCAGCGGCACTAGCGGCGGTAACCTCGGATCGCGAGTCGACTCACTGCTATGCAGTCACTGGCGCGCCAAGATGTGTCAATTTCACAGCTCCTGTAGCACGCAGACCAGAGCTCACTTCGAGGGCGACATTGCCTGCATAGGCGGTGTCGCTCAGGCCTCGTGGGCGCAAGAACGCGTCGCATTCACACCGCTTACTCTCCCCCTATTCTCTACCACTTCCTCATTACATCAACCTTCAATTGCTGCTCAAGGCGCACCACTAACCCGAGTCGATTTCTAGTTCGTTGTCGACAACAACTGGGTCATCAACGAGTCCTCTCCTAAGGAGCCCGACCACGAGGGCAACGTCAACAACTTCCTTACTCCAGAGCAGATCGCTGGCCCTGCTGCCGCCGTCATCAACACCGTCACTCCCGAGTCCACCACCGCCAAGATGGCCGGCGAGCAACCCCTCGAGAAGAACACCGAGGTAGAAACCCCCTCCGACGTCCCTGGCGGCTTCCCCATCACCCCGGCTAACGAGCTCGACAAGCCCGTTGGCATCGCTCCTCTCCCTGCCGCTGAGGGCGGTCTCAACCCCGTCGACCTCGCCCCGGGTGAGAAGATCCCCGAGACCGTCACCGCCCAGGACATCAACCAGCACGTCAAGCTCGACAAGGAGTCTTACGAGAAGAGCGACGCCCTCGCTGGCGTCGACATGGCTCTGCCTCCCGTCTCCAAGAACACCATCCCTGAGGCTGGTCTCCCTATCGCCGACAAGCCCGTGACCATCCAGACCGTCGGAGCTGGTGCTACTACCACCGAGCTCGCCGGTGCCGTCCCGCTCGAGCCCAAGGTTCCTGCTGTTGTCAAGAAGAGCCAGGACGCTGCTGATGCCGCTCCTGAGGCAAGTGCCCAGGCCGTTGAGGTTGAAGAGAAGGCGCAGGTTGAGAGCGAGCTCAAGGCCAAGGTTCCCGAGGCCCCCTCTACCTCAGAGGGGATTCCCGAGCTCGGCACTGTCAAGTCTGAGAACGATGGCCCCATCACTGGTGCCGTTGCTTCCGCTGGCGCTACCGTCGCCGCTGCCGCTATCGCCGCTGCCGGTTCCGTTGTCACCAACGCCACCCCTGCTGTGACCCAGGCTGCCACTGCTGCCACCGACGCTGCCAACAAGAACCTCCCCGACTCCGTCAAGGAGCAGCTGCCCGTTTCCGCGCAGGAGACTCTTGCATCACACAACAAGGAGGAGAAGAGGGAGGAGATCTCCCCCGAGGTCCCCGCCGAGGTCAAGCAGTCTATTGCTGATGCCGGCAAGTCGCCCGAGGCTGCTGCCAACACCGAGGCGGTCGCTGAGAAGAAGGAGGTCGAGTCTGAGCTCCTCAAGGAGGTGAAGACCGCCCCGGCTGTTGACGACAAGGAGACCCAGAAGGAAGCCAAGAAGGAGGAGGCTGCCTCCAAGGCCGACACCAAGGCTACCGAGGCCGAGTCCAAGCTCAAGACTGAGGCCATCAAGTCCGACTTCACGGCTGCGACCAGCAAGGCCAAGGTCGAGAAGGCCGAGGTCAAGGACGCTGCCGCGGAGACCAAGAAGGAGAAGCTCGAGGCCAAGGCCGAGAAGGCTGAGGCTAAGGCTGAGGCCAAGGTTGCCGACACCAAGGCTGCTGCTGCTGGCACCGCTGCCACCAAGACTGAGGAGAAGCACGCCGAGAAGAAGGAGGAGAGCGTCGCCGCCAACGGTTCTGAGACCAAGCCCTCAGAGGTCAAGGCTGACTCGACCAAGCAGTCCGAGGCCTCGACTGAGCAGAAGAAGAAGAACAGGCTGAGCTCCATGTTCAGCAAGCTCAAGAGCAAGATGAAGTAGACGACTGTCACGATATGACTCGACGCCTACGGCCGGGCAACCGGCTGTTGTGGGATATGCTGCGACGAAAGGACTTTCAGACGGACGTTCAGACGATCATGTTCAGGCGCTCTCATTCCTTCCAATCTTGCAGTCGTTGGGGTGGTAGCAGTCTTTTTCCTGTTTACGCGTTGACTTTTTCCCTGTTTTTCACCTTTGCGCATCGCCTTGACCTAATGATGCCCTTTGTTTCTTGTGGCTTCAGTGTTCAATGATTCCCCCAAAGACCGCTGCAGTGGAGAAGAGGGTCGATTGTGTGCGAAGATATCTTGATGGAGATGGATGGAGAGAGGGGAGAGTGCGAGGCATTGGAAGTGGTGAGGCGGCTGCAAGCAGGGTTTTCTGTGGGAGGGTGGAGGCTGCCTGGATTATAATCATATAGGTAATCATGATACTTTTCCTTCATGGCGCGGATGTCTTGGGTGTGACGGCTGCGCATTGATGCTAATCTCTAGGGTCTATCTGAATGAAATCCATGAGCTGTGTCATGTCGTTATGCGCTGCGAAACGGCATGAAAGCTTCAGAACACTTTTCCCTCCCGTCTCTCGCCTGGATCCCGCATTCAGTCTTTGGTGTTATTGTCTTCATCGCTGTCTTCACCTTCAATATCAGGCAACACACCCAAGACATCGATCCAGTCCTCGACCCGGTTCTCGATGAACCACTCCAAGTCCCATGGCTTGTCAGAGACCATCGCCTTCTCTCCGTTCCATAGGTATATATCGGCCTCGACTTCCTCGCCAGTGGGAGTTTTCCCGTCTTCTTCACTCAGCAACTGCACCTTGACGCTCTCGACTTTGTACGTCTCGCCCTCGAACTCGTCGAGCTTGCTGCGCTGCTTGTGCGTCTCGGGTCGGAAGAGGTAGCCGAGGGTGGAGGCGCCGGGTTCGCGGACGGCGGCTGGGTAGTCGCCCCAGTTGAGGGCGTAGCGGGCGATGTCTTGGGCTCTGACGGGATGGATGAGGTGGGTGAGGGGGGTGGTGAGGGGGGTGGTGAGGGAGGCGTTGCCGGTGAGGGCCCAGGCGAGGATGGGCTTGGCGCAGAGGCTGCCGTAGATGAAGAGGGGGCGGGGAGGGATGGCTGGTTGTTCTTTGTGAGTGCTGGTGGCGGGTGAGGCCATTGTGGTTGTATGATGGTTTATAGAACGGAAGATGCTCTTTGCTGTCTGTTGTATCGTGAGATGAGCTGTACGGTGAGCCTTGTCATTGATGTTTGTAGCATCCTCCCGCAGGAGGGAGTGAGTCAACAGCCAAATCCCCCATGACAACCTTGTGAAACTCAAATGCAAAGACACTTGCCTGCGTGAGTCGTACCTGGTACGAAGCTTCTTCCTCTTGTCGTGATGGCTCTTGACGATGATGGTACTGAAGTCTCTAGCACGTGACGTTGGCTTACTCATCCTGGAGCATCAACTCCCGGCCTCATCCGTCACGATTTGCCCCGCCGCCCATCCGCGTCCCGTCACTGGCAAGTGGTGACTCGATCCCTCTCCCAGGACTCCACCATTCCTGGGGTCCAGTCCCCGTCAATCAGGGCCCCCTCAGCCACTCAAACTATCCGACATCATCATCACCATTTTTCTGCATTTCACACAGCTCGAATTGATATAGCGTCGAGGCATACATTGCATGTCTCGGGCGTACAGACCCTAGCTTGGCTGCGTCCGGCTTGCGTGAACGAGACGAACGATCGAATCGAAGGCCTTCGGCCACTGCGAGTCAGGCACTCGTCGTGCCTTCTACGACATCAACGTCAGTCCTTGAGCTTCGCCGTCTCGTCCTCAGGCGATCATGAACCCATCGAACTCGATCGTGGGCAAGTCCCTTCCTATTGCCTCGAATCACTCTCCATCGAACCAGGCTGGACCAGCAACCTCCAGCTTCGACTCAACAGCCCGTCGACCTGCCCAAGTCGGACAGTCAGCATCTTTCTCGGCTCCGAGAAAGGCTCAGGCTTCAAGGAAGCAGCATCGAAATCAACGACGACCGGGACTCGAGGGACGGGCGTACACCAACCTGGACGACTACGACGCCATGGCTGAGGAGCGAGCGATGAGGAATCCATCGGGGCGGAGGGGGCAAACTTCGATTACGCATCTTCTGAGCTACTCTACGCCGAGGCCTTACAACGATCACACATCCTTCGCGAGGACATACAGGAGGAATCCTACGTGGGGTCCCGGGTCTGGATACCACGCTTCTGATAAAGCGAGATACGTTCATGCAAACTACCGCTTCGTCGTGTCACCCGAGAGAAGCTACTCGACACATGCGGCAGATCCGGATGTGCACCTCGACTGGGCTAGTGTGATGCAAGTTCTAGCGTCGTCACAGTCTCAGGAGGCATCATGTCCGATCTGCTTGTCGGAACCCGTGGCTCCGCGAATGGCGAAGTGCGGTCATATTTTCTGCCTACCCTGTCTAATCCGCTTCATGCAGTCCGCATCTTCAACTGAGGATGCAAAGGTGGGCAAAGGAGCGAGGTGGAAGAAGTGCCCAATCTGCGAAGATACGGTCTACCTACACGATGTGAGGCCGGTTCGGTTTTACGCTGGCCAGGAGAGCCCGTTGCCACGTCCTGGCGATGATGTTGTTTTGCGCTTGATGGCACGAAAGGCCGCTTCGACAACAGCCCTGCCCCGTGAAGGCGGTCTTGAGCTACTCAACTCCGGCGGGGATGTCCCGTGGCAGTCAGCAGCGAACGTTCTCGATTATGGCCGAATAATGAAGGGCTCTGGTGCGTATATGGCGGAGCAGTACGACGAAGAGATTGCAGCTCTTGCCGAGCAGGAGCGGATGGATGAGTCGATGTTTGGGCAGGATGGCGAATGGACGCAGAAGGCCATGAGAGCTATCAATGTGGCCAAGGAGAAGATCATCCCCACGGGTGGTGAATCGCCGGTACCAAACGCCAGCACGACGACCTCGAATCCCAACGAAGACGCCGACTTCTACTTCTACAGTGCACCACCTCACCTCTACCTCTCACCCTTGGATATTCGTATCCTCAAGACCAAGTTCGGAGCTTTCTCTTCGTTCCCATCGACACTCCTTCCACGTGTGGAGCACATTTCGACGGGTCATGTTGTGGACGAGGCGATGCGGAAGCGTGCCAGGTATCTGGGTCATCTACCTAAGGGCTGCGTGATCAGCTTCTTGGAATGCGACTGGACGGACATCATCCCTGCGGAGACGTTGGAGACATTCAGCAAGGATATCGAGCGGAGGCGAAAGCACAACCGCGACAAGGCGGCGCAAGAGGACCGAGAACGGTTCCAAGCAGAGCGATTGGAAGCAGCTGCACTTCGGCTCAATGCTGGAACGCAGCGGTCACCTGCGCCGATACCCGATGACGAGCCACCGCGGATGGACATGTCAGAGTTTCAACCATTGGGGACTTCACATACTGGCACGTCTCCGCCGGAGGATAGGCCTGGGTTCTCAACGCTGGCAGAGGTCTCGACGAGTCCATCGACTCAACGAACGGTGTGGGGCACCAGGGCCATCCATGGCTCACCCGAACTCGAGGCCACTAACTTTTCGTCGGCGGATGATGGGTGGCTGAAGGACGATGATCTGCTGGGCACGGCGGAGCTGGCGATGCAGATGGAGGCCATCCAGGTTCTTGAGAAGACGTCGACGCCAACGGCTGAAGGGTTGGAAGGCAGTTCGGGTGCTGGAGGTGGTCGGGCCGGTGGTGGTGCCGGTGGCGGCGGGAAGAAGAAGAAGAAACAGAAGATTACGCTGATGAGCACGGGTGGCAGACGGGGTAACTGAGGGCGTTTCAGTCATGTTGGGTTTTGGCATGGCGTTTTGTACTTGAGCATTTGACATGAGGGAAGCATGTTGACAAGAGGAGGAATCAGGCCTCGGAGCACGTCGCTGGCTCTTTGGCGAGACAAGAAGAAGAATATTGGGAGAAGTACAGTTAGACACATACAGTTGACAAGCGAAGCATCAGCATCCTTCCTGCAACGGACGAGCATTACTCATTGACGTCGACCTGGATGCCATCTCGTAGATTGGTATGTGCATATCTTTCGTGTCTGCTGCAGTCTGTCCCGATTGCGTCTGCTCCGCACAGACTGTAGAACACGACTACGTGTTCTACGACTACGTGTTCTAAACAATTCTGTTTTTTTTTTCTCTACACGTATCCTGCGTTTGTCTCTTTCATATTCTAACCTTGCATCTTCCGTCTACTCGGGCGGTGTGATTGTCCAATCAAGGTGGCCCCGCCGAATTGGTGATGGTGGTGGGGCAGAATTTATCGCCGTGCAGCGTCCCCCGATTTTTTTTGGCCGATGCAGCTTTTGACCTTCAACTTTTCCTTCGACCACCAGAAAATCAGAGGCTCAACCACGGCGAATACTGTGCCGTGCTGCCATCTACAGCTGTCGCCATCTCGAACGACCATGGCAGCAGGAATCGAAAGCACATCGCCAACTCTCACGTCGACCTCACATACCCTCAGCGGCCAGTCTGTCTCAGCTATGCCGTCAATCACCACCACTTCCTCCTCCACAGACAACGCCGCCGTCCTGGCGCTCCTCGAATCCCTCCGCCCAGATAACCGCCACGCTTTCCTCCAGCCGACCGCTTCGATACCCACAAACTCCCTCGAGCTCGTCAAGAAGACCCTCGAGAGCTTCGCGCCGCAGGTTGGGGATGAGCAGCAGCGCAGGTTGCAGGAGAGCCGGAAAAGGAAGAGGAAGGGCCAGGATGATGGGATAAGAGGGGAAGATGTTCTCAAGATGAGGAAGGTGTATGTTGATGGGTTTGAGACGAGTCAAGTCTGGCAGCAGGCGAAGAAGATTATTCATGGCGTGCTGGCGCATTCGCAAACGGCATTGGATGAGATGGAGGAGAGGCAGGAGGCCGTCATGGTCGGCGGCGATGATGATGAGGTCCCGTCATCAGAGGCAGAGGATGAGGAGGCTCTGGGCACCGATGAGGAACTGGTGCCGGAAGACGAAGAGATTGAGGGCCTGAGCGAGGATGAGGAGATGGATGGGGAGCTTCTCAACGGCGAGGAAGACTTTGATGAGGAAGACGACGAAGCAGAACTTGAGGACGAGGTCGCCGAGGAAGGCGACGAAGACGACGAGGAAGAAGATGAAGAAGAGGAAGATGGCCAGGAGTTCGTTGAGGACCCACATGGCCTCAACGATGGCTTCTTCTCCATCGACGACTTCAACAAACAGACACAATGGTTTGAAGACCAAGACGCACGCGGCGACCCCAACACAGACATGGCGAGCGACGACGAAGAGATCGACTGGACTGCCGACCCCATGGCACCTCAGCCCAAGTCTGCCAAGAGCAAAAAGTCTCGCGACGAGGCTTCAGATGATGGCAGCGAAGACGCCGGTGTTGAGGAGGAAGACAGCGACGACGAAGATGACGGCCCAAGGCTCAAAGATATGGATCTCGATGCGCCCGAGGGCGACAGCGAGGAAGAGGACTTTGACGCCGCTATCGAGGATCCTGAAGATGAGGAGGGCGCAAACGCAAACGAGATCTACTACAAGGACTTCTTCGCACCGCCACAGAAGAAGAGCACAGGCAAGCCTAAGAAGTCGGTCTCCTTCAAGCCCAAGGAGCCTGCCGAGGGCGATGTCGAGAGGGCTATGGAGGACGTCAAGCGTGACCTTTTCGAGGATTCAGATGAGGAGGTCATGTCAGATGATGATCTGTCAGATGCCTCGGCAGGAGACCCGAAGTCTCGAAGGTCGGCACACGAGCGACGACAGGCCAAGCTTGCAGAGGAGATCCGCAAGCTCGAGGCCGCGTCGGTCGCAAAACGCGAGTGGACGCTGTCAGGTGAGGCAGCAGCTGAAGATCGTCCCCTGAACTCACTCTTGGAAGAGGATCTGGATTTCGAGCATGGTGGCAAGCCTGTGCCTGTCATCACACCCGAGATCACCGAGGATATCGAGTCGATGATCAAGCGTCGCATTCTCGCCCAGGAGTTTGATGAGGTCCTCCGCCGTCGCCCTGACGCCGACGTGCCACACGACACACGCCGTGGCCTTGTCGCTGTCGACGACAAGAAGAGCGACAGGGGTCTTGCGGATCTCTACGAGGAGGAACACGTCAAGAACTCCAACCCGGACACCTACGTCAGCGCCTCAGACGAGCAGCTCCGCAAAGAAGAGAAGGAGGTCGAGACCCTCTGGAAGAGTGTCAGCGCGCAACTCGACGCACTCAGCAGCTGGCACTACAAGCCCAAGCCCGCTGCACCAGCAATCTCCGTCGTCGCAGACGTCGCCACAGTGGCCATGGAAGACGCCCAACCCGCCACCGCCCAAGGCGTCTCCGCCTCCGACAGCCGTCTCGCACCCCAAGAAGTCTACAAAGCCAACAGCGGCGGCAAATCCACCACCAACAACAACGGCGAGGTCATCACCAAGGGCGGCGCGCCCCTTGCCCGCGAAGAGATGAGCAGGGAAGAGAAAGCACGCATGCGCAGGAGGGAGAAGGAGAGGGTGCGCAAGGCGGGTGGGAAGGACGCGGCGAGCGGGAAGAAGCCCCTGACGGGCAGGGCCAAGATGAAGGCGGACACGGTGGCGGATCTGAAGAAGGGAGGGGTCATGGTGATTAACCGCAAGGGAGAGCTGACGGATGTGCAGGGCAATAAGCCAAAGGCGGCAAAGGCCATGTCGAGTGGGAATTATAAGCTGTGAGAAGGGGGGAGGGGGAAGAAGAGGGCGTTGGTGTACGAGCTTTCTCAATGGTATTCACGAGGAGAGGCTTTGATGGGTTGGTGTGAGCACTCGAGATACGGACTGTCATCGCATAGAAGGAGTTTTCATCAGCATAAACATGCACACACTTGTCCAATTCTGTTCTTACAATCCGCAAAGTATCCATTCGTACAATCCTGTGCTTTTCCGTGTCCTGAGAGCTTTCCCCCGTTCCGAGATGACGCCCCATGCCAGTCGGCATCCGCCGCCAATGATTATGACCCTTTCCAGAAACCGTTCGTTCAGCCTCGTGTGCTGCCAGTATCCTGCATTGCGCCAATCGACTGTTTACGCCTGGACCTCTGCCTCCTCCGTCTTGGCCTTCTTAGCGGCATTGTCCTCCGGCTCGTCATCTTCGGCCTTGCGCTTGCCGTTGGACGTGGCGGGGGGCGCGGGTGCCTCGGGCGCTGCAGTCTCCTCCACAGGGGCCGCCTTCTTCTTGCGGACGAGGCCGGTCAGATCCGTCGCGGTCTTCTTTGCCTCCTCAACTCGGGCTTTGGTCTCAGCCTCCGTCTCACCGAGGACGGCGCCCAAGATTCCATTCAGGGGGTTCGCATCACCTCCGAGCAGTTCCTTTGCGTCGACCGGATCGGCCTTGAGGTCCACAAGCTGAACATCAGTGTTAGCCGGCACTCTGACTCCACCTTGGCACATCACCACAGTCATGACTTACCCTCTGTTCCATGTCCGCAATTACCTCCTTCATCTCCTGGATGCCCTTGCGCGCCAGTTCGTTGTCCTCGGGGGATGCCATAGTCGCGAGCTCCACTTCCTTGTTCTGCATCTTGAGCTTGAAGCTCTTGATGGCCAGCTCCATCTCACGAACAGCCTCGTCACGCAGATTCTGGTCCATGGCCTCGCGCTTCGACGGCGCGCCCTCGTCGTCCGACACAGTGACCGAAGCGAACTCGAGGGCGAGTGAGAGCTTGTAGTGCGCCTCAGCAAGGATCTCCGATTCCTCAGGGTACAGATCCATCTTGTACTTGAGGGATGTGCGGCCATCCTCGATGGCGTTGGGGTATCTAATGGAGTCATGGTTAGTAGGCCACAGAGCGAAGTGTCAAGCAACTACCGTACCTTTCGTTCTCGAGTGAGATCTCTGCAAGACAGTCGTGAGTATCTGCTAAGCGTTCCTTGATATGTCTGACAGAGGGCGAATCGCCTTCGGCCACGCTCTTGCCCTTGTCATTCTGAGACTCGGCATCTGACTGCTCGAGCAGCTTGAGATAGCACACGCGCGCAAGGTCAAGAACCTCGAAGGCGGTGGCGAGATCGTCCTCTTCCTCCTCTTGCTCTCCTTCGGCCGGCTCCTGTAGCGATTTGTTAGCTTTACTGGTCGATAACGATCCGCCACGAATAGACATGTGCCAACCTCATCATCATCTGACTCGTCAAAGTTCTCGTCGCCGGTGAACTGGAAGAGAGGCTTCTTGACGGAAGGATCCTCGGCGGCCTTGTCTGCTTCCGTTTCGACGGGCTTGGGGGCTGGTGCGGGCTTGGACTTCTTGGGAGCGGCGTTGCCGGCCTTGTCTGCTCCAGCAGTGGCGCCTAGAACGTCACTCTTGCTTTGGCCGACCTTGAACAGGCTTCGACCGTAGTGGAAGAGGATCTCGGCGTTCTGAGGCGCCATTTCTCCGTTGATCTCTGCTTGAAGAACGCTTGCCTCGGAGAAGATGTCGACAGCCTCCTCATAGCTCTTCTTAGCGTAGAGAGCAGTACCCTTGGCGCTCAAATCAGCCAGAGTGACTTTCTTGGAGTTGATGTCATCGTCGGTCGGCTGCGCGGCGTCGGTCGGCTGCGCATCGTCGACTTTGGCAGGTTGCTCGACGGGCGCATCGTTTGCGACAACGGGCTGTTCGGTTGGTTGCTCGGTAGTATCAGCCATTGTCGCGGTCTGTGGTGAATTGGCTATGATTGTTGACGAGATGGAGTATGGAGGAGGATAGAAACTGTCGAGACGAGAGGAGGAAGATGGTAGAGATGAGCGTGAGTCTCCCTTGTCGTGATGATGAACCCTTGGCTCCGAAGCTCCTTCCCTGCAGCTGCGATTGCGACGAAGGAAGGGACGAACGACGTGACGCGCCGTGTAATTGGCGCTAGACCCTTTTGGGACCGTAGAGCAACCCTCGCGTCCAAGGGCTGCTGCTCACCTAATCGGGGGGGCCATGACTACAGGTACCTTACCTTACCCTGGAGTACCACGACCCGACTCGGAGATGAGTCTCTTCTGCCGTCCAGCATGGTTGATCATCCATCTGTGCATGACGGCGACAGAGACGCGGTCATACGATTCATGATTGATAAGCTCCGTGATATCTTGTGATATCTCGCTACCGCTTGACAGCTGTGTCCCTTGATTGATTGGTGGAAACTGGCGATGCAACTGCCAGAACAACCCAAGCCTGGTGACAGGCAGCTAGGAGACGCTAGACGACGCTAAGAACGCCTAAGGTAAGGTAGGTGCAGCGTCCAGGTTCCCCAGGTTTCTCGCTGTGATCCCTGGAAGGCTGGAAGTGACTGCCACTGGGTGCAACCTCAACAGTAAACAGCCCTGGCAGCTCCTACTTTGAGTACTATAGTAATTACCTTACACTGGGAGTCGTGCCCCACCACCATCACCACCTTTCTTCACCATCACCACCATCACTCTCACGGATTGGTTCATCGTCACCTTATCCTCCAACCCGTCCCCCATCGTCCCATGCTTCCCATCCCGCCTATGCACTCCGTCGGCAGCCATCACCTTCTATTTCACCGAACGCCTCACCCTGGTCTTACTCTGTTACGCACCTATTGTCTCCGTCAACGGAAGACCCCGAATCAGACCGTTGCAAGACTCGCATACCTAAGGTAGCTAGCTAGACCTTTCCGCTCATCAGTCCTCGCTGTTGCAGCAGCAGGCCGCAATCATGTCATTCGACGCCACTCACGGCCTTCAGCACTTACTCGCTACATCCTCACTCCGATTCGATCCTTCCAAATCGTGAAACGCGTCTTGACAATAATCGTCCCGCTACACCCAGCGAGCCATCCTTGCCGGCATTGCAAGAACCACAATCACCACCCCAGCAGCTCCCGCCTCAAACCCCTGGTCGCCAGAAAAATATCCGGCGCGGCATTGCTCCTCGGGAACTCGATGCATAACCCAGCGAGCTTGGCCTGAGCTGACCCCAGAGTTCATGTTGCACACTAACCACTCTTTGAGACCGTTGCGCCTCCCCTTGTCTGGTGGAATAAATAATCGACTTCATGCCTGTCTCGTCTGCGGCCCCGTCTTCCACCAACAGACTGCGATTCTGCTGCTCCACGCCCTCCAAGATCCACGAACCCAGCACCCTGGTCAAAGTTCGCAATACGTGCTCACTATTGACTTCTTGCCAGTGTGTACATACGAAACCGATCAGACTTAAAAGTGACTAGTGTCTCGGTGTGGTTCTTCGACATCGTACTCTACTCCAGCAATCCTTCTTCCCGAGCCGACGGAACATCTCGACAGACCTGGTGCGCCTCGTCTCGTGCATCTACGTCTTCGCCGCTATCGCACTTAATCTGCATAACACACTGGGCATCCTGTTTCAAACTTTTTGTCACAGTCCTCAGATGGCATTGAAACGACAATAGCCGAACCAGGTTGCCGCTCTGGGTATGAAACTACTATAAGTTGCACTGCTCAACCTGTTTGGGCACAAGGGCCTATTCAGCCGGAGACCACGATCGAGAATCTCATCGGAGCCTGGCTAAATTCAACCCGCCCTTGGCGTTCAACCTCTCCCTGACGTCTTCGCAAACAACAAGTATCTTCACAAAATCCTTTCCAAGCAACACACTGCGTTCTTGACGCCGATCACAGACCTCGGCGATTGCGAATCACCCTAGGTGCCCAGGAGCACCTCGAACCGTGGCAGGCCCACGTGGAGCGCCCAGTCCTCTCGAGGCATACTTGCCTCGGATCACCTTGGAGTTGACAGGGACGCATCGTCACACCGGACCACATCCCGCGGTGATGGTAAATCGCATCAAGTATAAGTCGCTGCGACACGTTTTCTGGCCTTGACCAGAAGCCATGGCTGCTGTTCATCAATCGCTCATCTCGCCGGAGCAGCCACCGGTGTCGACTGAGGGTCCGTCCCGAAATCGCAGCCCTGTCGGGCGAAGCCCACGTATGATCGATCCGATGGCTCCTGCACCCGCGGCGGCTACGAGAACATCCAAAGGAGACTCGTCCCGGATTGTAGCGCAAAATGGCAATGGAGACACACGAACGCCTGTGATCATCCATAATCCAGGCCAGGATCACATTGTCTCTGCGTTTGCGAAAGTTCTGGGAAGGGATGTGGTGCACATATCCGACCTTGCGGAAGTGACAGACGACAATGTCAAATCGGTCATTGGAATACCCAGCCACCAGCACGTCAAAACCAACATGACCTCGAGGGACAGGAGCCGCATTCTGATTGTCAATGCCCATTGTGTAGATGTGGGAATGCCGCCAGACACCGTGCTGTCAGAAAATTGCGATTACGAATTTCTTTACCACAACAAGTCCCCTTACTTGCGCAGAGATCTGGCTAGGTTCTTGTGCTTTGTCTCAGGACAGTCTGACCATCATGAGCGGCTAATGAACAAACCGCGAACATACTTCCTATCGATGACCTTTCCCGACGTTCGATCAGCTCTTCCAAATATCGATATCCTCACAGTAGGATGCGATGCCGTCGAGCTACGGGTTGATCTTCTTCAGGAGCCTCTACAAACTGGTGGCTTCGCAGACATCCCGAGTCTCAGCTATGTCGGCGAGCAGCTCAGTCTGCTGCGCCAAAGGACCGAGCTTCCGATCATCTTCACCACACGAAGCACAGACTTCTCAAACGGTCGCTTCCCCACCGATGACTTCGAGATATATCGCAGATACCTCTCTAGAGCTATTCAGTGGGGAGTCGAATATGTGGATGTTGAGTTCGGACTCCCCGAAGATCTGCGACAGTCCCTCTTCAGGGGGCGAGGACACACTCGCATCATGTCAGCTTTTCATGATTTTTCCGGCCACTTTCGTTGGCATTCGGACGTGGCAGCGGACATCTTCCGGCGCTCCAGCCTATATGCCGACATCATCAAGATGGTTGCGATTGCGAACGATCAGAGCGCCAACTTCGAGCTTGAATGCTTCCGATCAGCAATGCAGTCGAAGCATCCGACCGCTCCCCCCCTCTCGGCGGTGAACATGGGCGAGGCAGGTCATTTATCACGAGCCCTGAATAGAGTGTTCACCCCGGTCACTCACCCACTTCTTCCCATTATCGCCGCACCGGGCCAGATGAGCATAGCCCAAGTCAACAGTAATTTGACCTCGCTGGGCCACTTGCCAACGAAGACCATCTATGGGGTCGGAAAGCTACAGCGGCGATACTCCATGTCTCGCAGCTCCTTCTTCAAGAAGTGCTTCAATGAGCTCGGGCTCCCCTACCGATTTGAAGTGCTACAGCACCAACAAGGAAGAAGTAGCCAACATCTCGACTTTCTTCGCTGCGACGAGGTCTTTGGTGGCGCATGTATGGACACCAACTGGACACTGCCGGCTCTGCTGGAGGCTTGTCCTGAGCTCGCCCAGACAGATGATGGCGGAGGGCCCGGCCTCTCGGCTGCTGCAAAGACACTGGGGATCGTGGACACCATTGTCGTTCACGAAGCACCGAGGTCAGACTTTGCACCCTCACCCGCATCGAAGCCACCGACCCCTACTCAACGCGAAGTCAATGCCTGGGCCAGAATCCGCAACGCTGCTCCCAGCATGCGGCTTACTTTGGACAACGTATCGTGGAGGGGTATACTGAAAGTTCTTACGATGGACCTCGCGCCATCCGCATATGCTGGGCGTTCGGCAATTCTCCTCTCGGCTGCTGCTGATGAGGCAGCCTCTGCCCTCCTGGCCATGAAAGCCCTTGGGATAGCGAAAGTCTATTCAGTTGGGTTCCAAACACCCTCTACACTAGTCATGGCCTCTCCCCCGGTCGAGCATATCTCGAGTATCGAAAGCCTTCAGCGCGCGCGAGCGATCACCGGTGGCAGCCATCCCATGCTCATAGTATCGGCTTTGAGCACGGACAGAAGCAACATAGTTGCAATGGTCGTGAGAGCATTCGCAGACGGACAATCAGCCGACGCCTCTGCAAAGCAGAGGGTTTTCCTTGACCTAACAGACCACGATGAGAGCAACGGCTGTGGGCTGGGCCTTGTTGCAGAAGACAGCGGTTTCATAACCTACAGGGCAGCTCAAGTGGCAGCGTTTGCTACCGTCGAGAGTCTGAGACTCCTCGTCGGTCAAAACGTACCCTATAGCTTTGTTCGGCTCGCCAGCTAGAAGCTTACTGCGGCTCTATCGTCTAAGCTTGCCATACCAGTGAGTCGGGCATGGCAGCCGAACAGCCGGAACACATATCACCCAAAGGCTCCGGAGCAAGCGCCACTAACCCAAACCTCGGCAAGACACCGTGCCAACGGCCACGCGATCGCGAGCCGGTACAAGTGAAGGCGAAATCCGGACCGGAAGAGAGAGACTAGTGACCACTGAGGTCATGACATCATCTTGAGCAGACAAGCTGTTTCTGACCTTCGCGAGGTGATTGTGCGCTAAGGGAAGAAAATAGTCTGCCGGTCAGATTCGAAACCTCAGAACGCTAAGCACGTTACTTGAACGTCGTCCCTCGACCGCTCATTGGGGAACCTTGTCGACGCACAAGAGCGGCAATAGGAAGGTAGTCCCAGGTCTACAGTCCCTTGGCAAGGCTCGTACGTGGAACCTCGTGCGGCGCATCGGAGCATCCGCCGTCCCTTGACCTCTGAGAGACATACATGGCACATAGTTTTGAACTGATGCCTCTTCTGCCAACCCGGCTCGATCCTCGGCCAATCATCTCTGTATCAATCCAATGACGAGATGCGGTCATACACGTACCTCGACACGGACGTGATGCCCCCTTGGAAGACATGAAATGGTGGCGTGCCTGGGATATTTAGCAGCAGGTTATGCTACCTCCCGTCACCTACGCGGGCTCATGTTGCGACTGGCTACGATGCAATCAAGTGCAAACAACGGCGCATTTAGCGCACCCAAGTGCCGCAGCAAAGCAGCCGACTGTGTTTAATGACAGGGAACAATCAGTGACCCGTTCAGTCTTCGGCTCGACTGTGTGGCCCGCATGAAAAGCGAGCGATTGATTACAATTGCGGGTCTGGCAGCAATACCGAACCTCGGGGCACGAAAGCTGGTTCAGCTAATGAGAAAAGAGCTGCAGCACCGATTGAGGAAGTTGCTTCGCCCGATTTGCGAGGCAGCAGGCCAAGGCTTTTTGAGCGCTCACGTGCGCGTAACTGCTAGTCGGGCCTTGTGCGCAAGACGCAGCTCGAGTCGTTCCAGCATCTCAGCAACGCAAAGACGTCAAGGTTGAACTTGGGGGACCGCTTCCAGTCCAAACACTACGAGAAGCTTGTGGGACCAGCCACCAGGGATTTTGATTGTAGACTGTCCTGAAATCTGGCGGTGGAGGACCAGAAAGTGGACAAGGACCGGCAATTGACCCTCGACACAGCCTGAGATGGTGCTATTAATGCATGATGCGGTTCACCTGGTTCTGGCATGTCGCACTGCAGACCGACGGTGATGGTGGGTGGGTCGACGGAGTGGTCTGACAGGTGCGGTTAGTACTACGATGTGTCCCGAAAATGCCGTCGACTTCGGCCATGCACGCCGAATCTGAGGCCTGTGGCGCACAGGCTCGTTCTCCGCGTCTCACTCGAATCACTGTTGGCAGATTCTATTCGTATGAAGGAGGTTGCCCCTGCACATACAGAGAGCACCTGGTCATGTTCTTCAGCACTGCCAAAGGTCCGACACATACTTGAAACGACCCGTACGCCATCCCCGCCCGCCCCCCCCTCTCGAATCGTGAATTGCGATATGCGAGCGAGATGGTACGCCAAACACCTGAAGGGCCCAGGCTCGGCAGTATGAAACCCCAGTCAGCGGGGTGAGCAGGGGTGACGACAGCGACTAGCTAGCGGGCACATCGGGCCGCTCGTGGCTTCTGTGTTGTGTTTGGGAGCCACATGGCGAGGAGCGACAGCGTTCAGATAGTCAAGTCGATGAAGGAGGACGATTTGGTCTCTGGTACGGAGTGCAGAGGCCACAATACCTAAGTGCTACTCTGAGACGTCTTGTGTGCACAAGGGCCCGACGAGCTGATTACCATATTCGCAGAACGAGAATCTGTTTACGGAAGGACAATGCACGAGTGAACCAGAAAAACAGTCCAATGGATCGGGTCGTCATGTTGTGGTCCGTGTCACCGTGGGTTCCAGGTAAATCGGCCAGGTACCACGTCGAAACAGCATTCCCGTTGGGCGTCGAAGAGGTGAACACGGGTTCCGCAATCAAGGGTCCACAGGTTCTGTGAGCGTTTGGAAGATCTCCGCCTCCTTCTGGAAGTTCTCCTCGTAGTGCTCGAGCAGAGGTGCCGATGAAACTGAGGGGTCGGAGGTCTTGGGGAATCCTTCTCCAAGAGGCTGGATCTAAGCGAGTAACGATGCCGGCTGTTTGATTCGTGCGGCTACTAGGGTGATGGAATTGGAGGCGCTGCTAGGATTATGGCTCCCCAGAGGGGAATGATCCGACCCTTGACCCCCTACCAAGTCGAAGCCAGGTACCCTGGGCCATGCGTGTGTGGCTTTCAGTACTTTGACCCCACGCTTGGTGCACCATTCATGTTCCATTGAGCATCGAGATGAAGATGTTGTCGTGTGCTCAGTGGCTCAACAACTGCTCAGCGATCCACGGGGGAACATCAACAGGGACCTAAACAGTCTGCTTGACGACGTCTGTCTGCTGGTCAGTATGCCATGCCGACTGATGGACAGTCTGGAGAGCGAAAGCCATGATCATCCATGATCAGAGACAGTAAGTAGTTGCACGCACGACAGGGTCTGCTGCATTGTACCGACATCCGGTTGACCGAGCACTGTAGTCGCTTGCACGGGTATGGGCATCTCTCCACCCCAAATTAAGCATGCAAAGGCGCCTACATTGTGGATCAGCAATGCTTGTTACGGTGACTGACACTTGTCGGAAACACGCAGCTTACGTTTGGTAGGCCTGGTGTGAATGGGATGATGTGAGATCAAGGATCCAAGCAGACAAGTGTGCCAGTGATTGTGATGCTTCAGAGGTCACCTTTGCAAGAAGGTGAGGTTTACGAAAAGCATCACCGCTTGGTTTCTCGAAATATTGGTGATGATGTGCTCGACCGGCCAAGTGACCACAAGAACTACGGCTGGTCTGCCAACGATGGGCACGTGAATGAACACCACATCACTTGCGTGTCCTTCGACGTCCCTTTACGGAGTACAACCGCAATCTTCACGCTCATCGATCTCTGAGAGGCTTGCAAGGTCGTCGAGGTACGGACTCTCGGCCCTTGGCCCATCGTCCCCGGTCATCGACCTCACTGAAGCTCGAATCGAGCAACGATTCTGATGCAACGCTGTGACTAGGGCGCCAGGAACGACAGAGGGGTAGCCCCGGTTCCAGAACTATTCAGGATACTGGCATTGGCTGACGGATGTCCAAGGCTCTGCGACACTAGCCATGTCGCCTGTCCACTGCCCAGCGTGGGTCCGAGGCGTGGCGTCCCTTTATCCCATCTGTGAGACAGTGGCAGCTGGACTCTCGTGGGCAGCAGCAGACCAGGGCCGAGGTCATGCCCTCCGCCGAAAAATTGATGAGGAAACAATTTCGCAGGACCTCTGTTAATGTCATGCGGATCATATGGCGTGGCGAATCCAGATCGGTTCATCGGCAGCCCTTCTTCACTCCCGAAAGGCAAGACATCGACTTATTAAGGCCCGAGCACTTATACTCCGTCCCTATGGAGAACACTGCCATGTTGTTCTTTGTTTTGCATCAAAGGACTCTGAAGTGTTCTGAGCACATGTCGGATATCCATGATCCAGCACCCAGCTTGAGCATCGAGACAGAGGTTTCCCCACCCCCCTGGGCAAGCGCCCTGTCCCTTCAGTTCTCGTCGTGTTGAGGCTTGACAGGCGTTACTGCAGTGTTGCCCTCTTGGTTGGCCCTACTCCGAACGGTCCAGCTTCCTCCGTATCGAGTATGTGATAGCAGTGGATCCTCTCAACTCCAACATCACATTCTGGACTGCATCATCGTGGACTGCTTCGACATGTACGCCAGTCATACTATTGTTGCATCGCAACCGACGCGAGTCTTAGTATGAGCATCGATATAGCACGAGTCTGAGTCGCTTCCCGGTTCCGAGTCTCCTGCGCTGCATCCAAGGCTTGTCACGTCCGGTCTCCCCTCGAAAACCTCGATCTGGTCGCAGGCGTCAAATGCCGACATCTTCAAAACTCAGCACGCCTTCTGCCCACCACTTGCGAAATGGGTACGTCGCAGCCACCGACAATGCAGCCAGTTGCAATCCCAAGGCCTCAGGTTGGGATCCAGAGGCTGCCAACGAGGAGGCCAAGTAATGAGCCTCGCGAGCTCATGAATTGCAAATCTTGCCGCAAACGAAAAGTAGGGGACCGTGCCCCGTCGCCATGACCCGATCGGCAAAGGACAAGGCCGCAAGCTAACGTGTCGTATGTGGTAGATCAAGTGCAATCGAGTTCGGCCGTCGTGTGAGGCTTGTCAGATATTCCAGTGTCCTTGTGTCTACGGTAGGTCGCTTCGCAGTTCAGCGATTCGAGTTGCACTAACCTAGCCCAGATGCTACTCCTAAGAAGCGAGGACCAAAAGGAGACGTTCTCGAAGCCCTTCTTCGCCGGGTCGATGGATTGGAGGCGAAACTGAAAGAGAAGGGCTCGACAGAAGGCGTGTCACCGACGTCAGAGACTGCCGCCATAGAGTCGGTTGCACCACCACCACCGCCGCCGCCGCCAAATACTGCCTCTCATGCACCTGAACGACCAAAGAAACGCCTTGCGATCGATACCAGCGACCTACCACGAGACCAGGACAGCAAGAAGCCACTCTCGTCTGCACTGAAGGGGAGGTGAGAGCGAATGAAACCTCTATATGATGCGGAATGGGCTCAAAGGCTGACTTCGATGGAAGGGAAACACCACAGAGCCCCGTGCAAACTGAAGCCATGCTCGACACGTATTTCAACCACTTGCATGCTCGGCCATACTATATCTTAGACGAGTCTTCCGTCCGCCAACGAATGCAAATGAAACAACTGCCGGGTTATCTGACGCATGCCATCTCGGCTGTAGCTGCGCGGTATGTCTAACCTCTGTGGTTGGGGGACTTCTTTTCTGATTCCAGACTGCAGTTACACACCACATGATAGCGGCTATCAGGAGGCGGTCAGACTGAGCGAAGAGCACGCGATCATTGCTCGGCGGGAGGTGGACACGGACGATCCCTCCATAGACGCACTGCAGGCGCTTCTCCTCCTTGTCATTGCCTTCACCGCATCCGGCAAGGGTAAGAAAGCTTACATGTTGATGTGTAAGTCTCCCAGAAGCAATGGAACGTGCGTCCACAGTTGAGATGGTGGGAAGCTGACAGGCTAAGCTATGGCTTTGGGTATGTCCAACGCTTTAGAGTTGCATAGAGAGATGGATACGAGCGCTCGAGTCACTCCCGTGGAGCGCGAACTGCGACGTCGACTTTTCTGGACTTGCTATCTCCTCGATCGATTCAATGCGTGCGGATCCAAACGGCCATCTCTGATTAGCGACGAGGCAATCATGCTGCGCTTGCCGTGCTGGGCTCCCAGCCCGGCCTCCCTACCGATCGATGGGGAGTTCTTCCAAATGACGTCCAACCATCAGCATCTGCAAGGCGTTGGGAAGAAGTCGCAGGGAAGCACCGGGATGTTGATCGACATTACGCGCATACTGGGTGCCACTAATCGGTATCTAGCGGCTGGAGGCGTGAAAGGGGACTCTCATTTCCCGTGGCATTCGCTATCGCGACTTTCCATCATCCGACAAGATCTGGACATATGGGCTTCAGGGACAGACGAGATATTCTGCGATGCCGACAAGCTGTTTGGACAAGTGGACTCGTCTGTCCTGGTTCTCAGCAAACTCATCTATCACCTCATTCACTGCGTGTTGTACCGCCCCTTTCTCCCGATAGACCTGACCGAGTTGACGGGTAATGGGCAACATCAGTCTTGGCAAGTGGAGGCAACAAACATGTGCTTCATGCATGCCAATGCCATCTCCGAGCTCATCGATATGGGCAGGCAGACGAGCGCCATCGAGTGGCCAGCCTTCGTGGGATACTGCATTTGCACCGCTGCTACGGTCCACATCCATGGCGCACATTACAATAGGAGAGTCCTGGGCGGAGAGACAAACACCTTCAGCCTGGCTGCAGAGTACCTGTCTCGCGAGATGCAACAGCTAAGTGAGCTGCGATATGCCTGGGTCAGCGTGCAGCACCAACGCGAAACCTTGCAGGACATCTACAATGCGCACGCGGAGCTGGCTCATGCCTATGCAACAGATCCGTCGCGCTACAAGCCAGGGTTCCAACTTGAGGATTTCTTCAAGAGGTACAGTGATGTGAGGGGCTCAGGTGGCCGGGCCTTTACCGTCGATGCCGAAAGCCTCAGTCTCGTGGACCTGGAAGTAGACTTCACGGCTGATGCCTACAATGGCAACGGCCTCTTTGCGCCGCGCGCAGTCGAATCCCCGGATCACGGCGGCCTGAAGAGGAAGCTGACCAACGTTTCGGTGGCGCCGCGGCATCACGACAGTGCCGTCAAGACCATCGAACCAAGTCACGCGGACAGCATAAGACCACCTCAGATGCGGAGATACACCGAAAGCGACAAAGGAGCCCTAGGCGGGATGATGCAGACAACGTTGTCACAGCACCCGCACGTGTTCCCGTCAGCCGAGGCACCAGCATCTATCCAAGGCCACGAGTACCAATTAGGCACCGACTCAGGCACGAGTTACGAAAACGAGTTTCCAGGCGTGAGAGGGATCGATCAGGAGGTGTTGCCTCACGGGTGGTCAGGGGAATCGAGCTACTCTTACCCTCACAGCAGGGTGGCTGCGAACATGCAGCATGGGCCCCCGACAGCGAGCCCCGGTGACGCGAGTTCGAGCACGGCGCACGGCGAGGAGAGAGACCCGTTCCTCAATCTGCTGGAGCAACTGGCAGAGAACGAGCGTCAGGGGAATCCCGAGGGTGGAGGGGGAGGTGGTGATCTTGACTTTCTGGCCAATTTCGGTGGGAGAAACTGAGGCCGTTGTACGATGTATTGTGTATAGTAAATAGCGACGACCTGGCAAAGGGGCGAGAACATACGTGGGACAAAAGGGTTGGGATTGGGAATATACGGCGTTCATTGCTGCCATTCATTCATTCTGTTCAGATGTTCCAGATGCAAAAGAAACCAATGCTTTCACAGATGAGACTTGTGTGAATTCTAAAGATCAGCCAACGCTAGCTATGTATGTCTATTGCATATGATCAAATAATATCGATCGTCGTGATTTACAGAAGATGCGGTTTGTCCACATGGGGGTCTAGGCCTCACCAACACCTTCATTCTCTGCGGCCGTGGCCCTCGCTCGCTCCAGCGGTTGCTCTTCATGCTTGGGCGCTGTCCACCCGGTGCCGGCCTGCGCGATGATCATGAGAAGTGCGAGAGCAGCGGCGGCCTGCCATACGCCCTTGGATGCAGCAACGTAGCCTTGAACGGCGACATCACGCTCACCGGAAGTGAGGCCTCCGTGGAAGACGAGTGTCGGAGTGCCGAGGAGACGTGAGACGAGGTGCTTTCGGGAGGGGTCGAGCTCGTCGGTTCCGTCCAGGGCGAGGAATCCGGAGGTGAGACTAGAGCGGAGGATGCGGTAGAAGATGCCGCCACCGATGGAGGTGCCGAAGGAGCCGCCGAAGCCACGGAAGGTTCCCATAAGGCTGGTCGTCACGTACTCGGTGTTCTTTGGGCTAAGGTGGATGATGTGGGCGAGTGTGTAGTTGAGGAATGCGCCGGTCGCAAAGCCGCTGACGAAGACGATGATGACGAAGATGGTGACGGAGTATGCGGGCGTGGCGACGACGGAGAGCATGTAGAGGGTGACGCCGATGAAGAGGAGGGAGACGAGAGAGGGCAGCCAGAAGGAGCCGCTGCGTCGAACGTGAAGCCAGCCGATGATAAGGCCGCCGAGACCGAATCCAAGGTTAGTCGGAACAAGGATGGAGCCTGCCTGAGCGGGTGCTGCGCCGTGAACGGCGAGCATGAAGATGGGTGTGTAGAAGAGGACGGTCCAGCGGGCGGACATGAGACCGACCTGGGACAGGCAGGAGAGAAGGGCACCCCGGGAGGAGAGGACACGCAGTGGGATGATGGGTTCAGATGGGACGCGGAACTCGTAAAGAGTGAAGGCGATGAGGGAGATGAGGGAGCCGAGGAGGATGAGGTACTCGATTTCGCCGGCCAAGCCGTAGAGGAAGAGGACGATGGTAAGGGCCTGTCGTTGGTTAGTGTATCGGGATTTGCTGGGTGCTGTGCCCATAGTTGGTAAACGGGACAACTTACGAGCAAGCTTGCACCGACGTAGTCAATGCGCTTCGCTTTCTGCCAATTGCTAACATCCTTGTCGTCTGGCTGGGACTTCATGGTTCTGGGGAGGCTGAAGAACAAGGAGACGCCGGCAATGACGACTAAAGGAGCCTGGAAGCCAAACAGAGGGCGCTGTAGACGTGGTCAGTCAGCATGGCCGGCGATGGACGTCAGGTTGGGGGTTAGAGAGCTTACCCAACCCACGACAGGCATAAGAGCACCGTATACAATTGCACCGAAAGAGACGCCAAGAGTCATGCCAGCATTGACCAGGCCGATAAAGAAGCCGCGTTGCTTGCTGGTGGTGAGCTCGAGGACGGTGATGATGGCGAGGGTGAGGACGCCGGCGGCACCGATGCCGGCCAAGACTCTGCCAACGACGAAGACGGTGAATGATTGGGCGAGAGCGCAGATGAGAGTGCCGACAGTGAGGCCGAAAGCGATGGGGGGGATGAGGGAGCGAGGCTCGAAGATTGTGGCGAGGCGGCCGGCGACTGGGGCGAAGGAGGACATGGGGATAAGGAAGGAGGTGGTGAGCCAGATGACTTGGTCATGGGCGTCGAGCTCATCAGCGATGGATCCTTGGAGCATGCTCATACCCGAGAGGTTTGTGGCTTTGACAAGTTAGCATGCTTAAGCTGATGTGGTGAATGATGTGAGATGTATATGGTGACGAACCTTGAGTGAAGATGAAGAGCCATAGACTGAAGATGATGGCGGTGGCGCGGAAAGGACCGATAGGGTGGTTCGGAGTGTCTGCCGGATCTACAGTGATTGAGTCTGTGTCTGAGGCAGGTGAGTTGGCGTCATGATGAAGGTGAGGATGGCCTTCGGAAGTGAAGCCGGACCCGGGAGCGGAAACGGAGGCGGGAGGCGCGGAAGAAGAGGACGCGGCGGAGGTGGGGCCGGAAAGCAGAGGAGTCCTCTCGGAGTTGGTGTCTGGAGGTTTTTGGAACTCTGTTGAAGGCATCGTGGTGTTGAGATGTATAAGTCAAGGTACCTTAGCTGCAAAGGGAGGACGGGGAAAGAGAGAAGGTAGATGATTCAAGGATGATGATGATACGGAGTAGTGGTGGTTGAAATGGTGGATGCTCCGGAAGCTGAGAATCATGATTGGTAAGCTTGGCTGAGTGAGGTGCTGATAGCTACCCTGCAGATGTCGTGGAATTATCTAGCACTCTTAATCAGAGACTGGGATGTCGGAGAACGTCCGAGGAAGTGGTCCGTGGGATAGCTTACGATGATGAAAGACGAAGAGAGAGCAATGCCGTGGTTGGGCGAGCGATGGTGCGTGCATTGCAAACGTGATCATGTGGGTGTGCAGTTGGACGAGTGAGGTGTGACGAGATCGGGGATTTGGTGAGATCTGGGGAACCTTGCTCTATGGATGAGGTCACACTGCCAGATCGGCGCCGGGGCTATTCTCGAGGATAAATCGCATGACCTGTCGAGTCTGTGAAAGGTTCAGAGCAGCTTTCTGTTTCATCTTTTCTCATCACTACCTTAATTGCAGGTGCATCCTGTTGGTGCTTGTGCGGTGCAGTGCACGCAATTGCTGGCAGGTGCTGGCAGGTGCTGGTGCTGGCGGTCGGCCCCGAGGTGCTTTCCCGGCGCACTGCTGGAATGACGTAGAATGGCCCGATTAGTAGACACCTGCACCTGCAACCGCACCTGCCCTTCACTTCAGCCGCCAGGAATTGAAAGCGGCAGGCACGAGGCAGGCATTGCACTTTCCCATGTTACATCCCGTCCATCCACTCACTCAAACCCCGGATTCTGAATTCGTCTCATTTTCACTCTCTCCATCACCAACTTTGCCTCCTCCATCCTCCAAAACCATCATCAAAGAGCCTCCCCCATCCCACTTCCGGTAAAGCTCTCCCTAGTGCCTTTCCCAATTCGCGGGGCACCCACACTTCGCACTTGACTCGACTCAAACTCTCTTTTTTTACGTACTCGCTTCGCCTGTCCTCGCTCTCCCTACTCGTGCTCACAACACCCGACGCTACAGACACTCAGACTCTGCACAGGCCCACCTGCATATTGCCCATTCCTCGTTCTCACCCTCCGCCTGTCAACGTCTCCCTCCAAACATCAACACTGCGCTCTGAGGGATTGGTTTCTTCAACAGAACAGACGACCATGTCGTGACCTTTGCCGACCCTCCTCATCCTCTCCTCCAGCCTCTGCTTTGGCATGCGATTCGGCAACCCTGCCCCGCCATACACACCCGGCCTTCACCTCCGAATTCACCGCGAAATCGAAATCCCCCAAAGATCCGTCAGCCTGCCAGCCATGTCCTACGACACAATCGCGTCGAGGCCTCTCTAATCAACCAACTCTTCACAATCCTCCAATGACTATTCACTGTCCATGTCGTCTCCTCAGCCATGTCCGACTCCGAACCCCCCGACACTGACCATGTACCCAACCGTGGTCCAGCCGTCTTCGCTGTCACCACTGCCACCCTTGTCCTCGCCTCCATTTTCGTTGCCGCCCGCCTCGTTTCTCGCTACTTCATTGTCCGAAACGTGACTTGGGACGACAAGGTCATCATTCTCGCGTGGATAATCGCCTTCTTCCTCTCTTTCACAATTTGCCTCGGTGCCTCAAACGGCCTCGGCAAACACGATGAAAACATCTCAGATGATGACTGGCCCACCTTGCGCCGATGCGAATATGTTTTTTCTGTCCTCTACGTAAGTCTTTCCAACTTGCCAGACTGTTTCTTTCAGATTATATCGTGCTCTGCGCTTTAAGTCTGAGCAGATGGACAACCTCAAGTTCCGTAGTGCTCACCTACGTTTTCGACTTAGAACCCGGCTCTTATGGCCTTCAAAACCAGCATCCTCATCTTTTACCTTCGTCTCGCGAAGAACACCCAGATCGTCCTCCGATACGCTTCATGGGCTACTCTCATCGTCGTCAATGTCGCAGGCATCGTTCTCACTTTCATGAACATCTTCCAGTGCTCCCCCGTGCGCGCCGGCTGGGAGGTGAACACTGGCAAATCTGTCAAGTGCATACCTTTGCTGACAGAGTTCATTTGCGCGGCCCCCGTTAATGTAAGCCTTCCCTGTCCTCTTAAGTCTCTTCAAGTCCCTCCTCTTCTCCTCGAAACGGGGACTAACCTGTGGTGCTAGATCGTGACCGACTTGGCCATCCTCGCCCTCCCCATCCCCGTCCTCACATCCATGCGCCTTCCTTCCCGCCAGAAAACCATCCTCGTCTTCACCTTCGCCCTCGGTATCTTCGTGACAATCGTCGACGTTATCCGCATCTACTACCTACAGAAAGCCGTCGGTGAAGTTCCCACCGGCGCAACCACGAATCCAAACTCCCAATTCGGCGGCCAGGAGAACTTTGCCTGGAACGCCGCGCTCTCTCTCATGTGGAGCGCTGTCGAGGTCAACGTTGGCATTACCATTGCATGCGTCCCTACGCTCAAGCCTCTCATCCTCAAGCTTCTTCCCGCCATGCTATACGATCCCGACGGCACCGGAACTTCACTGTCTAAAGGACCCGAAGACTCTCTGACTCCGTCAGGCAGAAACAACGGCGCCTCCCAGCCTAGTCCTGTCGCATATCCTTCGGCGGCGCGGTCCGATGACTCCAGATCTGGCGGCCATGGGGAGAATGCGGGCGGCATGTCAGCCTTGGAGTTCCTGACCACGCCTGGCCCCGACTACGATGGCGAGGGTGCGTCCCTTGGTGCTCGCGCCTCGCGTGTCGCCACATATCGAACACAGAATAGCGCGCTGACTCAAGAGAATGCCGTCTACTTCGGTTTTGTCAATATGACCAAGCCGAAGAGCATGTTGAGAACAAACGCCAGGGAGTCCTTCAAGTACTGCGGCATGGTTGCCGTCATCTTCTTCATCTGGGGCTGGTCTTACGGTCTTCTCAACACACTCAACAACGTCGTGGCCGCCGTCAATAATATGACCTCTGCACAGGCTTTGGGCTTAACGAGCGCTTACTTTGGAGGAGGCTACTTCTTTGGTCCTCTTCTCGTGGGCGAGTGGATCCTGCGTCGCGACGAACACAACAGGACACAGCGACACCGTGACAATGCAGCCGAGAATGTGGGAGGTTTTAAAGTGACCTTCATCGTCGGGCTTTGCATTTACGGACTCGGTACCATCATCTTCTGGCCATCAGCTGTCACGAACTCGTACGGCGGGTTCATGCTCAGCAATTTCGTTGTGGGCTTCGGACTGTCTATACTCGAGGTAGGCGCCAACGCGTTTATGATCCTGTGCGGTCCACCTCAGCATGGCGAGACGCGTCTGCTCCTTGCCCAGGGCGTGCAAGGAGTCGGCAGCGTCATCAGTGGCGTTCTGGCCCAGAAGGTCTTCTTCACATCCATTGACAGTGTGGGCTTCAGCAACAGCATGACCTTGCTCAACGTTCAGTGGACATACCTCGGCATCACCCTCTTGACGGTAGCACTGGGACTCTTCTTCTTCTACATGCCTCTGCCTGAGGTCAGCGACAGCGAATTGCAGGAGGCGGCAGAAAAGTTGCCGATTAATCCCCAGAAACGCTCGATCGGCGGCCTGCAACTTCGAACGGTCAGTCTGATTCTCGCCGTATTTGCTCAGTATTGCTATGTTGCCGCGCAAGAGAGCAACAGCATCTACTTTCGCAACCTCATCACCTCGCTCGTGCCTGGAGCGGATCCGAGTGGGAACGCGACCGAGTCAGCAAACTCCGAAGGCGTCACGTCTGAGACCGATAGTAGGACAGCTATATCTACATCCGACTACCTCTTGGTCGCCCACACGGCGTTCGCCGTCGCGCGATTTGCAGCCGGTGGGTTGACCTACGCAGCGGTCTCGCGTCCATGGTTGCCTCGGCCCCGAACGATTCTGTCGACGTGCCTCGTCATGTGCTTTGTCATGTCTCTACTTATCGTGGTAGTACGCCCCCACAATGCTGATCTCATGGTCATCCCGGTCATCCTCTTCTTTTTCTTCGAAGGCCCCGTGTGGCCGTTGATCTTCGCCATGGGACTCCGGGGTCAAGGCAGGAGGACGAAACGAGCAGCTGCGTTCATCACGATGGGCGGATCGGGACCAGCCTTCTTCCCATTCGTCATGTATGGGATTATCGCCGAGGGAGGCAGCGTGCAAACGGCGTACATTGTCATCATTGCGTTGCAGGTGGCCATGATGGTTTACACGGTATTCCTCGAGTTCAGCAAAGACGCGAGGATGCTCATCACACCCGGAACTGAAGGGACGCTGTCATCCAGATCCCATCGCCCGACAGCCGATGAGATGGTGGCTGAGAGACACGCCCAATCGGAGAGCCGGCCGAAGATGAGTTGGCTTGACAGATTCAGGGGTGGCAACAAGGAGGCGAAGCAAGCAGAAGCGCAACCCTCGCCGCCGTCATCTTCATCGCCTGATGCGCAGACGGATGCCGTGGACCAGGCGGAAAAGGCGCGAGGTTCGTGACGATACTTGGCATCCAGTACATATGTATATACCGAACATAGTTTACCTACCTTACTGTACATACAATGGGATATTACCTACCTTATTCAACCACGTTCATGACGGAAAGATGACTGCTTTTGCAAGTTGACGCTGGCGTGGCGTATGCCTCGAGTGACGTGTCAACACCTCGACTGATACTGTCTGTCCCTGAAGGATCTGCAAGAAGCGAGATGAGATCGACCGAACCGACCGAACCAACCGACGTCGCCGTAGCCGCCGACGATGCGGTGTCATCTGTATTAGGGGCACATGTCGAGAGAGTCATGCGATGATGGTTGGATAAGGTACCATCTTACCCCCTATTGCTACGTCGCATCAGATGACGACCCCGCGGTCTTGTTCAGGATGGCACTAACTAGACGGACGGCGTGATTAGTCCCAGTTCGAACGAGCGGTGAAACTGATGTCGAGTTCCCCATGGGGGATCCGAGCGCCTGGTCCATGTTCACATGTACATGTGCAGTGGGTAGGGATGAGTTACTGCTAGTCAAGGTACTGTATCGCCCTGGATGTGAGGTGAGAGGCAGTTGTGGAATGAGGGCTGAACAATAGTAGCATGCGAAGGAAAATGGTACTCTAAAGTACCTTAGTATTATTATAATAATAATAATTATTAATGCTTCCTTCTATTTTACGTCTTCTTTTAAATCTCATATTTTGCATCCTATTTTATGTTCTCTCTTGTTACGACAAGACTACTTCCTGTCACTGGGCACGGTCTCAAGCAACAACGCAGGTGACGAACCATCTTGTTTGAAGGCCCGCGTGCTGTTTGGTCCCCTTGGATCTAAGATGAAGCGCCCGGGGGGATCGACAGCCGGAACAGCCTAATCGCGTTTAGTCGACGGCGCGCACGGGGTGACATTGTTCTCGGCACAAAGCAGGAAATACGACGAGTAGGGCACAATGCAATGTAATGTAATGTTAATGTTCGCCCTGACGATCATGTTCCGGGCGGGAGCAGTGCAAGGGGGTGGCATCTGAGCACGCGTGTAAGTGTCAGCCGTGGACGCGGCGAGGAATGATGGAGCCCATGTGCCAAGGGGACCCCCAGCCTCGTCCGGCTATAACTGTATAAGGCATCGCTGCCGGGCGCTCTGATGAAAAATCAATGCTGAGTTCTCATTCATAGCTTTATCTTCCATTTTTATGGTTTCTTTCGAAATGCATATTTCTTCAGCCGGTTCTATCGCCTTGTTGGCGGCGCTTGCACCAAGATCATGGGCGGCGGCTACTGCTGCTCTGACGGGAGAGGCCAAGGCCATGGTCGACGACTCGATGGAATGGATGGACAGGTTCTGGGATCCCAAGATCAATCAATTGTATGATCTCGAGAAGAATGCGGCCATGAATCACGAGACGCTGGCTTCGACTTGGTATGCCGTCGGTCTCCTGGCTCGCAACGCCGAGGGCGACGCTTCCAAGGCGGAGAAGGCAATCACATACATCATCGACGGCCAGCACGATGACCCTCAGGATCTCTGGTACGGCAGCTACACGAGGGAGGCTGAGGAACCGACAGTTGGGACGGGCGCATATCCAGCGTCGGCTTATAGATCCTGGGACCCGAACTGGCGCGGCTTCGTGGGTCTCAGCCTCATCACGATCTACGAAGAGTTTGGCGACCTCATCTCTGACGGCCTGAAAGAGCTGATGCTCGAGAGTCTGCACAACTGCAGCGTCGGGGACTCGTACCGCGAGGGCGGCGTCAACGGCGACAACCTCTACCCGTCCTACAGCAACCCGGCCATCATGCGCGCCATCGGGACGGGGTGGACGGGACGACATACGGGAGACAAGAACATGACGCAGGCGGGCGAGGATTACGCGAAGAAGATTATCGATCTGTTTGATATGCATGATACGCTGTCGGAGTTCAACTCGGCAACGTATACGGGGATATCACTGTTCGGACTGACTCTTTGGTCCAAGTACGCGCCAAAGGACTCGATCATGGCCAAGAGAGGACCGGATCTGCTCAGGGGCGTGTGGGATTATACGAGTCAGCTGTGGCATCCGGGGATGAGGAACCTGGCTGGGCCGTGGGACAGGGCGTATGGATATGATATGACGACGCATCTCGGGATCCTCTCGCTCTGGCTGGCGCCCATCATCGGTCGAGAAGCGTCGGGTCTTCGTCAACATCCTGAGATCATGAGCAAGCCTCGAGACTGGGCCTGGGCGCCGCTGATTGCCGTGCACTCTGCGTTCCACAACTCGCTCCTTTCGAAAGACGTGAAAGAGTCGCTCAAGACGTTTGAGGGGGAGAGGGTGTATGAGGGACAGGCGTACTACCCGCCGTTTGATCGGGAGACGAGGAATATCACGACGTGGATGGGGGAGAAGTTGATGATTGGGGCGCAGTCGTATCATACGCAGACGTCGAGGGGGCCGAGCAATAACCAGGGCCAGTTTCATCCTGCGGTGGCGCATTGGTCTTATGGCGATGATTATATCGGCTGGCTGGATGTAAGTGTCTTTGGAGGAGGTTCCATGGCCTTGGATTTATATGTATAAGAGTGCTGACTGACATGATCTTCCAGCTCCGGTCTACTGAGGCATACGTCTTAACGAACGTGTCTGAGAACCAGCTTCGCATCTCGTACCCCGAAGGCGACAGCTCGTCGGTGTTTGTCTTCTACGCCTCCCCTTCTCTTGATAAAAGGGACGTCCTGGCCTGGAGCGACATCCAGGGTGCGTCCATCTCGATCTCGGGCAACGTCGACGTGACGCCTGCGGTGGCGTTTGCAGGGCGGTACGGAGGAGGAGCAGGGGGTGCGTACTACGGGTACAATCACTGGCAGTTTGAGCATAAGATGCCAGAGGGGTTTGTGGGAGTTCCTGAGATTGTGATTACTTTTGGGTGAGGAAGGGTGGCTGTGGCTGTGGATGTATATATTGTCCGGGAACATGACTCATGTTGCTGGCTATGTTATTTACGTATATAACCCTAGGCATCTGTATATACACATCATGTTCGCCTTATCGCCCCTAATACTAGTCTATGCAGTGTTGAGTGAGCAACCGGAGGGGGCCAGATGGTGTATCAAGCATGATTCGAGGCTGAGCAAGCTGCAGTAAGCTGAGGATGCATTGCGTTGCATCTCGTCGGTAAAGCAGGATCAGCACAGGCAGATGTGAGTGAAAGCTCATGTTCATTAAACGTATCGTCTTCCAAGTCACAGCGTGATTCTACATAGTACAAGCAGCGTGCCTAACATCCAAAACCCTGACAAGGGCATCAAAATCAAAATCAAGCATTGTCTCGGATGATGGAAATCTCCGTCTTGACCTTGATCCCTTCTGGCGTCTCGTACTGCCTCTTGCCATCGACCAGCTGCTCCACGCTGTCGCCGTCGGACTGCGGCAGGTCGTGCATCTTGATGTAGGTCGTGTTGGGGCGGTGCTGGCTCGACGAGATGTTGGTCGACGTGCCTTGGATGTTCTTGGAGGAGGAGCCCGTCGGTGTGGCGCGGGAGCCGCCGAGACGAAGGGCTGGGAAGAGGCCGCGGATGGAGGGGAGACAGGCGCAGGTCATGCCGACAGAGGGTTCGATGTGTGTCCAGAGGGTGGCTTGGTAGACCGTGTCTATGATGAAGTATCAGTATCTTGATGACCTATCTAGAGAGAGAGAGAGAGAGAGAGAGTCAACGTACAGGTGGTGTCTTCAGGTTCAATGTAGAACAAGGCCACGATACGGTAGATACTGGCAAAGCAGACGCTGACTCTTTGTTAGTGGACATGTATCTTGACCATGTATGTTTATAGATAGTCTCTCAAGACCATCAGCAAAGACCATCAAAAGACTTACAATCCTCCAATGAGAAAGACACCGCTCAGACCCAGCTTCTCACGCCACGACCGATGCAGACGCCAGATGATGGGCAGAGGCAGAGCCAAGAGGACGAAATCCATGACCACGTTGAAGGCCTGGTTGACGATGAAGAAGAGGTTCCCGTCGAAACACTTGGCCTCGACGCTCTTGTCCCAGTAACCCCTCAGGGGGCGGCATTGCAGCGCGCAGGCGAGGAAGATGGCGGCGCCCCAGAGGGAGATGAGCCAGATGAAGCCGGTGGTGACGAGCTTGAACTTGCGGGTGGAAAAGAGGCGGCGGTAGAAGCAGATGATGGAGATGCGGAGGAGGGGGCAGAGGATGAAGTAGGTGAACTGGTTGGCAATGAAGATCTGGTGTGATGTGTGTGTTAGTTTCTCTTCTTTCTTCTTCTTCTTCTTCTTCTTTGTCTCTTTGTCTCTTTTCTTCCCCAGATTTTTTTTTACTTCTTCTGGGGATCACAACTATGATAATCCTTACCTTTCCAAAGTTGAGCTTCGTTTCCATGTCCAAGTCTGCGAAATGGCTTCCATTACCGCCGATCGTACACCCTTTAGATCACAAAAGAGGTTAGCCAACATGTCTTTGTTTTTTCTCTTCTTCTTCATACAAGGATATGAGTGTAGAAAAGAGAGATGAGACGTACAGAGAATCAACTCCACAAGCATGCCCAGCAAGAAGAACAGGGCACCGAGACACAGCCAGTCGTCAATCTGGAAGTTGAGGCGGAGTTTCATGCGCGCGGCGAAACGCAGGGCGACGGAGAGGGTGGCGAGAGCGACCAGGGCCGACACGATGGTGATCATGTCGGCGCCTCTCTTTGTGAGGGCCATCTTTGGCGGTGGTGACTTGTGGGTGAGATGTCGATGAGACAAAGACTGTTGTTGGTGATGAGGCTGTTGGTGATGGTGATGATGGTGACAACAGGAATGTGTGTAGAGGCAGGCCAACGACAACTCTGCGCACAGACACAGACGGATAGACGGCGAACAGACGGCACAGCTAAATGGGTCCTGAGCTAGACGCTTGCAGGTGTATATATGTCTCGTGCCTGGCGCTACTCCTCGGTACTCTGTTTCCCGTGCTGCTGCTTAGGACTGGACTGGACTGGACTTATTAGGCAGAGGTGGCTAATCGGGGGAGTTGCCTGCTTGCTTGCTTGTTTGCTTTCTTAGTTACATTAGTTAGTGCCTGGTTGATAACTGAGCAAGTTTAGAGCGAGCGAATCCTCTTTGTTCCTGTGGGAGCAATTATCAACGTAGCGTAACTCCTGCGATACGCCGTCAGCGGAACGGGTGCAACCTGTTCTAACCAGTCTTGTTCCTAGCATCCGTATGGTGTGGTAAATTCGACACAGCCCGCCCGACCGCCCGCCCCTTCCTGGGGGAGCCTTCTCAAAGTTAATTGAGTGGTCGAGCGTGTTCGAGGCGAGCGAGGCGAGTTTGGGTCGAGGTCGTATCGGGGCGGGGGGGCTAAGAAAAAAGGTGTATTACAGTACGTAGGGCGATGATGAAAGGGTAACAGCGAGCGAGATAGGTAGGTAGGTAGGTAGGTAGGTAGGTACATGGGGGATACATCCCGAGAAAGAGAATGAGCAGGGATCTACGGAGTACATCTGGACTGGACCCCCCAAGAGAGTGGAAAACAGTGGACATGGTGGGAAATAGAAAGACGGGAGAGAGACGGCCAGGGTGTGGCGGTGGCCCGGGGACTCATCGGCGGAATCACAGACCATGTCCCGCGGTGGCAGGCTGACAGGGGTTTTGTGAGTGTGTGTGTGGGTGTCTCAGGGCTGCTACGGTACTTTGGGTAAAGTTGCTGTTGGTTCAAGAGACCGATGTGAAGGATGAAGATTGAAAATGCCTCCCTTGATTAACTAGACGATCGGAACGCTAAGTCAGGGGTTACTGCAAGACTCTTGGGAGAGTGTCTGTTCGTGGTGGTTGCATGATAAGAGAGGTGAGCTTAGTTAATTGCACTCGGTATACTCGGTATACTCGGTAGAGTAAGGTATAGTATAGTAGTTAGTAGAAGAGAGTTTGGCCGGCTGGAGGATTGCAAAGTCTAAGAAATGATGATCCTGGGCTGCGATGCGATTTCTTTCTCCGAGATTATGGGTACCTCCCCCGATGGGATCCATACTTCCGGAGTTCCACAGTTCCGAAGTTCCATGGTTTCCATAGACTCCATAGAAGTTGTAGTTGTATGACTATGACTATGACTATGACTATGACTTTGGTATGACTTGCAGATCTCCATCGGTGGCTAACATGTGAAGACAGACATTCCATCTGCATTTTCTGAGATTACTCAGGAATATTTCCAGAGGCAGTATAGAGACTCTGGGGGGTTGTCTAGACTCTGTCTCAGTTGTCCCTTGCATTCTAGAAGCTACATACAACTACTACTGTGAGGGACAGAGGGAACTCTGTTAGCGACAACCGTCTCACTCACCCTTGCCTGACAATCAGTCCACCGAGGCCTCTCATGCTTCACGCTTCATGCAGATGCAGCCAAGTGGATTACGATCAGTTTTATGACGGTCTCTGATCCAGACTGCAGGTGAATCCTCCCACCGCACGGAACTTGCCTCGGTATGTCAGATTGGCAACACACGATGAACAACAGGGATCATAGAGGATCATCAAGGATGCTCATACAACTACATCGTATGCACACACTCCCAGAAAGACTAGTGGCAGGATCCGACAATGCCTGCAGGATTGCCCTCCAGTACACCGTAGAGTAGAATCTTCGCTTCATCTCTCTCTCTCTCCCCCCCCATGTCCAATGGAACGCTACGCTGCGCTACGCTTGCAATCGGCCTACTGTACTGTACTGTACTCGTACCCTTTTGCGAACAGGGGTTTTTGTTGCATTAGTCCCGCGAGTCCCCGCCCAGGATCAGCGAAGCACGCCGACAAGCGAGTTGGCCCGTTCTCCACTTTCGACACGACGGAACAACAAGTCGAAGGTTGTTTTTGCTGGGTTTGCTGGTTGTTCTTTTTGTTTGCCTGGCTCAGACAGACACTTTACGTGTGGTAGCATGTTGCAACATCTGGAAAGCGGACCGGGATTAGTGGCTGTAAAGGCGGAGCGAAGAGTACGAATGAGGGTAAGCTGATGGGGGAAGTACAACTAGATGGAACCCAAGACACACGCACACAAGTCTCGTAAGGCGTTCGAACCCCCGAGGCTATCCGCATACCTGCAGTTGTGCCATTGAAGCTGTCCAGGATAGTCATAGTAACAGAGTTGCCATGTGGAAGTGGGAAGAGGTGGCCCCCTTTTTGACTCTCTTGCACGTGTCGAGGCTACATTGCTAATAAACATGGCTGAAGAAGCAAAGAGTTTTCACGAGCTAAGATGGACAATGGACCAAGAGCTCGCCACATGCCACATGGTGAAGAGTCTTCTTTTTTTTTACTCCTCTCTTCTCGCCAAAGACAAAAGATCCCTGGCTCGAGCTTTGGGAAGATGTGTAATGGGAATGGAAATGGAATGAATGCCCGCTGGAGTGACATTCGCCTCTGGTGGACATGGACCAGGTCTGTTGCGCCACCACAAGACTCTTCTCAAGCGAATGATACATGTATGTATGTACAGCGTATGCAGTCAACTGTAGTTAACTGTAGTATTTGACTTACAAGTAATGTCAGAGTACATGGATCAGAAACGGTCAACAGGGAGACCCATCGCCAACGAATGATGCCAATGCTCTCTGCTCCCGTCTCAGGCAAGGCTCAGGCAAGGCACAGGCAAGGCACAGGCAAGGCACAGGGGTGTCTGTTCTAGAACGCTTGGCTTCGGCTGTCGCATGCACGTTTGTAGTTGTTGTAGGATCCTAGTTGTATATCCATCCATCCCATGGTTACATACACTCACTGTCTTTGTCTTATCTGTACCATCTTCTTGTTTGTTCTGCTGTGCCTCTTCTCTTACACCTTCACATCCTCCTCCCCCTCCTCATTCCCCTCCTCCATCCTCATCCCCTTCCTTGTGTGTGATTCTCTAGGCAGTCTCTCTCTGGCCCAGAGTCAAACCACCACAATGTCCGCTCCTTCATCGGAAAATGGCTCGCAAGAGCAGCCAAAGACGGAGGCTGTCAATGTCTCCGTCGCACATGCCCCCAAGGTCGCCAGCAACGGCGTCGTCTTGATCCCACAGCCCAGTGATCTTCCCGAAGATCCTCTGGTAAGACAACAGAGACTCTAAATGTCTTCCAAGTAATAGCTGACAAGAGTCATCCAGAACTGGCCTATGCGCAAGAAACTCCTCATCTTCATCTCCATCTGCCTCGCGGGCTTTGCCGGTCAAATGTCGCCCAACTCCAACCAGCTCACCTTCATCCTCCAGATCCCCACGTACGGCGTCACCGAGGCCGACATGCTCAACTCGGTCGCCGCCGCCCTCGCCGGATGGATGGCTGGTCCCTTCATCTTCTCCCCGCTCGCCGGTGTCATCGGACGCAGCGCCGTCATCTTCTGGAGTCTCGTCGCCACTTTCGTCTGCCAGATCTGGGCCGCTGAGATGACGGGGGCAGATGACTACATCCCCTTTGTTATCTCGCGCGTCATCTGCGGTCTGTTTGGTGTCATGCCGGCCATCATGGGCCCCGGGTATATCATGGACATGTTCTTCCTTCACCAGCGTGGCAAGGCCTTTGCCATCTTTGAGGTTCTCATCATCTTCGCCGTCGTGGGCGGTGGCACCCTCGGTGGCTTTGTCGCCAACTCCCTCCCCTGGGACTACGTCTTCTGGTGGACTCTGGGGCCTCTTGGAGGTGCCATGCTCGCAGTCTTTGCCTTTGTCGAGGATACCACCTTCAGCCGGGATCCCAATGTCCCCAGCCGGGCTCCTCTGCCCAAGAACTGGCTGGCCAACCGTGTGGCCACCTTCTTCCCTGGCGTCAGGACACAGCCTGCTGGCAAGATGGCTGAGCTCGTGAGTCTTCTTCTTCTTCCCTCTTCTTTGACAAAGACAACTATAGAGTAAAGTGAGACTAATCCAAATCACAGAAACGCCGTACTATTGTTCCCCTGCAAATCACCTGCGCTCCCGTCACCATCCTCGTCGGCACCTACGTCTTCGTCGCCCTCGGCCTCCCCATCATGCAGGCCTCGACTCTGGCCATCTACGTCGCACCCCCCGAGATCGCCGGTGGCTACGGCTTCACCTCTCTCCAGATCGCCTTCTTCACCATGACTGCCTGGGTCGGCATCATCGGAGCCCAGGTCTACGGCTACTTCTTCAACGACAAGACGCCTCTCTGGGTCGCCAGCCGCCGTGGAGGAACATGGCACCCTGAGTACCGCCTTGCCAACACCGTTGTCCCCGGTATCCTGCTTCCCATCGGTCTGGCCATCTACGGCGCTGGTCTTCACTACCACCTGCACTTCATGGTTCTCGCTGTCGCGTCGTTCCTCATCTGGTTCGCTGCCCTGCTCATCCTGCCCATCTGCTACAACTACATCATCGAGTGCTTCCTCCGCACGCCCGTCGAGGCCGCCGTGTCTCTCAACTCCTACCGTATCGCCTTTGGCCTCATGTCCGTCTTCATCGTCACCCAGTGGCAGTCGGCCGTCGGTGTGGGCTGGATGTGGGGGATGGGCGCCTTCTTTGTCGTTATTGTCGATATCGTCATGGCCGCTGTCATCTTCAAGGGCCATATCATCCGCAAGTGGACGGTCCTGGTGAGCAAGAGCATCGCCTCGACCGAGGATGGTGAGAAGGTCATCAACAAGGAGGAGTCGGCGGCTTAAGAAGAAGAAGAAAAGGCAGCAGCAGCAGCAGCAGCAGCAGCCGGAATGATGCTAAGATTTGCATAGAACTGAGGACTGCTTAGAAGAGGACTGGCTGAACAGTACATTTGCTAGTATCTTGTCACATATAATAATAGACCAGGCGCAACTAGCTGCTCTGACTTCCTCTTCATCGATGATTCACCTCACAAGTCTTGCCATGTTGGTACGTTGGGAGCCACAGCCCAGCCCACGATAACAATGCAAGAAAGAACTGTTTAAGATTAGTGCTCATAGTAATACTTCTGGCAAGGCATTCCTTAGATTCGTTTCTTTCATTGTGTATATATGGCTCCTAGTCAACCCAAGTCACAGTCTTGGTCGTCAGGAACTCTTCCAGCCCCATGTTCCCGTTGAATCTGCCCCAGCCGCTGTTCTTGACACCACCGTGAGGCAGCACAGGCTCATCGTGGATCGTCATGCTGTTGATGTGCACAGCCCTGTTGAAGCGTGGTCAGCTCATGTCCCCTATCAATCCAGACCCAGATCCAGACAGAATTGACTTACCCAGACTCGATCCTCTTTGCAAGCTTGAAGCCTTTTCGTAAGTCCTCGGTGAAGATGGCTGCAGAGAGACCGTATCCTCCACGGTTGGCCACAGCCACGGCCTCGTCGTCACTGTCGACCACAATACATGCTGCCAGGGAGGCAAAGCTCTCGTCTTGCCAGATCCTCATGCTCTCGTTTGTGCCGCCCAGGACGGTGGGAACGAAATGGACGCCCTTTGACTCGGTACCGTTGACGTGATCTCCGTTGGTAGCAGGCGGCCCGTGAATCACGTGTGCACCCGAGGAGAGCGCTTCTGAGACGAGCTTCTCGACTCGCTGCTTTGAAGCGGCGGACACGAGAGTGGGAGGGTGTGGTGAGCTGGCAGCGCTGGCTGTGAGGGCCGCCTTGAATGCGGTGATGAACGCAGGGGCAATGGAGGAGTGAAGGATGATCCTGTCCGTGGCCATGCAGATCTGGCCCGACTGTATATTGATGAGTACGAGAATGATGGAATGGGTGTTGGTACACAGAGAGAGTCCAGAGACTTACATTCAAGAAAGATCCAGCGACGACTTCGGGAACAGCGACCTCGAGGTTGGCATCCGCACAGACGATAGAGCTATTCTTGCCACCAAGCTCCATCAGACAAGGCTTGAGGTTCTCGCCGCAGGCACGGGCGATGCGTCGACCGACGGCGGTGCTGCCGGTGAAGTTGACCTTGCGCACGGCGGGATGCTCAATCATGGCATTCACAACGGCCGGGGCATCGCCAGGGGGGCAGGACAGGATGTTGAGACAGCCAGCGGGGAGACCGGCATCCTGGAAGGCCTGGCCGATGGCCCAGTAGCAACGCGGTGACATCTCTGAGGACTTGAGGATGGTCGTGTTGCCGGCAGCCAGAGCGCAGGCGGCAGAGCGGATGCCAAAGACGTACGGGGCATTCCTGGTACAATCAATGTCAGTTGGACATCTATGGGTGCTGGAATAGAGGAGAGTCATGATTAATTTACCATGGAACAATGCCCAGGATGACACCCATGGCCTCCTTGTGAACAATGGCACTCTTGCCATCCTCCTCCACCACAGGCACGCTGCCGCATATCGACGTGATACGCCCAGCAATGTCTCTCAGCATGCGGATGGCCAGGGGAACGACAAAGAACTGGGAGGCGCCCACGTCGGCGCCCATCTCGGTGCGCATGAACCCTGCATACTCCTCGAGACGGCTGTCGAGGATATCGGCCGCCTTGAGGAGGATATCCCGCCTGGCAGCCGGCTTGGTCTGGGACCAGGCTGGGAAGGCGGCCTCGGCGGCCTCTACGGCGCGAATGGCATCCTTGGGGGTCGCGGTGGCGGCGGACCAGCAGGGCTCGTTTGTGTAGGGGCTGACTACGTCAAAGGTGGAGGAGCCGGTCTCTTGCTTGCCGTTGATGAGCAGAGGGACGACGATGGGTGCGCTTGTTGCCATTGTGAGTTGCGGTTAGTTAGTCTAGTGAGTGAGTGAGAAGATAGCGCGACGACAACAAGACAGTGATGATGTAGTGAGTAGTACGTGAGTAGTACGTGAGTACCGATCGTCGTGTGGCAGGATCGGGCGCATCAGAGACAAAAGCCGGAGTTGATGGTACCTGTATTGTGCTGTGCTGTGCTGTGCTGTGGCAACCTGCCTATCTAGTACGTTTCCTTCCAAGCTCGAACGCAAGACAAGGCCAACTAATATCGTTACAAAGTGCCCGAATAATCGAGAACCAGCAACTAATTAACAAACAGTCGCTTGGCTGGCCGAGATGGGAGGGTGGGATCGAGGAGGGAGGGACCCCGAGGCGCGCCCCCCCCCGCCCCCGGGGCGCGGGCGGGGC